>JABUQX010084840.1:0-15803 GCA_015478945.1 Trachelipus rathkii | reverse complement strand
AGCCGGAGTCGGAGTCGGAGTTGGAGCACAAGATACCTCGAAATTGTGATCACTTCGTGATCACAATTTCTTCGAAGTAATAATAATAATAATAATAATAATAATAATAATAATAATAATAATAATAATAATAATAATAATAATAATAATAATAATAATAATGATAATAATAAAAATAATCTTGTAAAGATATTTAAAGCCTGTTTTACTTTTTAATATTTTATTGTTTTAAAAATAAAGAATGTTTGCCATATCTAATGAAATATATTTATTAATTATCTTTGATATATATTGTAATTAATAATTATATTGCAATCAATACTTTTATTATTTTAATAAAAATATAGAATTGTAATATTGGAGAATTTTGATGTGTTAATATTTTTTATTTGTTATAATATTTTTATATATGAAATATTGAAATACGACACTAATTGATTTTTAATTACAGCTTAATTATTTTTTAAAATTATATGTAACTTATATCGTATTTCCTATTGTTCTTTATTTAGGTGTTTCAGAGGAGTTTAGATGTTTTTTGGAAGATTATTTGGATGTAGTTATAGGATGTAAATAAAACTCTCAGGAATTGACGCGTTTAATAACCCCATCTTCTCTGTGGTCGTGAGGAAAAGTTTCCTCTTCAAAATAATTTCGACCACACTGGCGCTCTCGCTATCAGGATATTGGAAGGCGTAATCTTCTCATTTACAGTGGCTACTGTTGTCTTCACGTAGCACCGAGTTAGTGGCGTGTTATCGACTACAAAATTGGTTTTGGTAGTAGTGGCCACTACTGTCTTCACGTAGCACCGAGTTTATTGGTACGTGGTACGACTACAAGATAAAGGCGTAAAGGACGGATGAGAGATTCGCTTCTTACACGAACCTGTGGAATTTTCTGTGACCACAAGTGCCCATTGTTTTATCAATTCCGTGAGAGTGACTTCTTTGTCACTAACAGATGACTCCAAATCCAAACCTTTGCCAAGCAGTTTAAAGGTGGAAAATCAATTAGAAGTATTGTGAGTACAAAAAATTAATATTTTCACACAAAAACAGACTTTACACTAAAGAAAAAATAGATTAGGAAATTGTGCACAAAATGGTATACAATATACTATCGTCTTTGGACCTTAATATATATATTATACTTCATCTTGTGCAAATTTCAACACAAAAAGGTGTTAAAATTTAATTAAAACAAGTGTTATTGTTTTCCAAAAAAATTACCAGAAAAATTTTAACAAATGGGTGACAGATAAAATTCACCATAATAGCCATTAGAAAAAAGGCTACTTTATTGTTTATAGTGTGTGAAAATAAAAAGACGAGATTTTTAGAGACATTAATATATAAAGAATATATTAAATAAATTAATTTTTGATATATGACATTATTGTCTTCATTTTGTATGTTTTTTTTTTTTGTTTTTTTAAAGCAAAACTACTAGAAAAATAATACAAAAAATTAGTAATTGCATTCTTTTCTTATATGTATGGTTCCTCTGAGGGTTTTTTCGAGAATACAATAGAAAAATATGCAATTAACAGCTTTAAAATAATTAATTACGAGTCGGTTAATTAATTTTTTTTTATTTTACTAAACGATAGAGTAGAGTTAGTAAATCAATTCTGTGAAAAAATTTTCTCTTAATTATCAAAATTAAAGTAATTAGAGCTATATAAAGATTAGTAAAATCAAAAACAGCGATAGGGAATCATAAATCGAAGTCTAAAAAAGTTGTGAAGAAAAGTGTGTTAGTGCATTCGTTCTACTAATATTTCATAATAATAATGAATAAAATGAGAATATATGAAATAAAATTGTAAGGGAGACAAGAGTAAGGAGTTGAGGGAAGGGAGAAGAAAATTCGGCACTGGAATGGAGATGCCAAATAGGGAAGGAGGGATATTGCCTCCAGAGAAGAAGGGATTCGAAATCTTGGCCGTCATTGGATCCCCTCATTTTTGCTTCATGTTCTTTCCCCCGTTTCTTTTTTTTTTCGCGCAGTATATATGCACACACAACACACACACACGACACACATCATTTATATATATACACTATATAATAATATATCGTTTTTTTGCTTTTATTAAATATAAAATCTATTATATTACTTTTTCATTTATAATTTATGCCATTAATTATAATTTTGTCGTAGCTCCGCGAATATTTAACCAAGGTGTAAAATTCGATTTCGGTGTTGTTTTTTAACCGGGTGGGTTTTTTTTTTAAACGCGTTTTTTTTAAGTGTGGGGCTTAGGAAAGCACAAGTGTTTTTTTTTTTTTTTTTTTGCAGTGAAATAAAAGTGTTTTTCTCTTTTTTTTGGTGAATTACAAAAATAAGTTTTTTTTCTCAATTATCGGAAATCCGTAATTTAAGCAAAAATATATATTAATAATTACCAAAGTGAGGTAAAACCTTTTGGGTCAGACCCCAGACCACCCAGAAGGTCAAAGGTCACCAAAGGTCACCAAAGGTCACGAAAGGTCACCAAAAGGTCACCGGCACAGAAATTGCCCTAATTGACCCAAAAAACAGAAAGTATTTATTTTATGACCTAAAACATAGAAATTGTTTTTCCTTTTGGATACACTAAAATACAGAATTGTAGTTGTATATTTCGAACGACAATGAAAATTTAAAATCTTTATTTTACTGACTTTGAAAAATTTTAAGAATTATTCTACTGCAACAAGATTATAAAACCACAATTATAACAGAATTAAATTTGTTGGTATATAAATTGATTGATTGATGTCACCCGAGAATCGTTAATAGAAAAACATAGAACAATTTAAAAACTGTCTATAGTTATAGTTATAGAACAATTTTGAAGAACTTTGAAGAACAGTAGAACAAATAAGGGTTACAACCTTTGACAAAGAAGAACAAATAAGTTGACCTTTAACATTTTAAGAACACACCCGACTTAGACATAAAGGGGGATAGTTGAAATTCCTTAATTACAGTGCAAGAAAACTAATTAAATGTAAATCATTCAAATAGAAACTTTGAAATTTTTTAAATAATTTTGGAAGAAAATTATTTTTATTTTTGAACTTAGAACTTTAATATTTTTTAAATAATTTTGAAAGAAAATTATTTTTATTTTTTGAACTTTGAAATTTTTAAATAATTTTAAAAGAAAATTATTTTTATTTTTGAACTTAGAACTTTAATATTTTTTAAATAATTTTGAAAGAAAATTATTTTTATTTTGACTTAGAATCGAAAGTGATTAAATTTTAAGTTTTTAAATTTAATAGTGAATAAATATTTTCTTTGAACATAGAAAATTTTTGAAAAATATTTGAAAACAATTTGAATATTTTTGAAATATTTTGAAAAAATATTTTTGAGACTTTAGTTTTTTTTTTTATTTTTAGAAACATTTTGAGAACTTAGTTTTTTTTTAAAGAAACATTATAGTGTCTTAACAATTCTATAAATTGTTTAATAGTTCAGAAACTTTATAAATTGATTAACTTGAATTAATTAAAGTTTAATCATGACTATGTTTGAACCAATAGTCTTCACAGTCTTCGTATTTTCAACATTGTTTCTCATTCTCTGCTACCTGGTTCAAAGGGCTATAGCCGGACCAGTTAACCCTAATGGAGCTTCAGGAGGAGCTGAAGGGGATAATAAAGACTTAGAAAATAATGATTCAACAGAGAACAAGGATGAGGACATGGATGATACAAATAAAGAAGACAATACAGAAGATGTTAATCAAGATGAAGAACATAATGTAACAGAAGTAAAGACTACTGACGGACAGAAAACAGAAGAGAATAAAGGAGCAAAGCCCAAGATAAGGGAACCCACACAAAAGGATATGGGACTTCCTCCAGTATATCTACCTCCTTCTAACATTGATACAATGTCGTTAAACCCAAATCAGAGAACAGCTTGGGACTGGCATCAACCAGGAAATACAGAAAATACAGCAAGAATAAAAAGAAAACTTATCCTTCCTGGAATGGCCAAACAGAAATATTTAACAATAGAAGTGAGTTTAGTGGAACTTGGGGACAGACCCAAGCAAGTGATACTTTATATGGAGGACAACCTCAGAATCCGTGGGGGCCATCCCAAAATAATCCTTTAAGTATGCAGCCACCTTACACTATGCAGCCACCTCCCACAGGTTGGCAACAACCCCTTCCTACAATGCAACCTGGATACAATCCATATCCATATGGACCCCCTTATGGAGGATATTATCCAAACGCTGCGTATACCCCTCCACTTCCAGAATTGCCTAAAGAATTAAAATTGTATGGAAGAAATACCAAGACACAAACTTGGGTAGGCATTAAATTTGAAGAATACCTAACTACGTTACAAGAGAAGATACGCACGTTAGGCCTAATAACTGAAAGACAGAAAATAGACTATGCTAAGACTACAATCTCTTCTGATTTCACATCAGAGGCCCGTCAATATATTCTCAAAGATAATAGTTTTTCTAGGTGCAAGACCCTAGAAGACTTTTTGATTCAACTGAAGATTTTTCTCAAACCAGGAAAAGCTGAGACAATCTTCTGTCTTTTGAAACAATTCATGAAATTTCAAAGGAGACCACATGTAACTCTTACTGAATTTCATGTTGGACTTGAAGAACCTCCTTGGAATATCAGAGAAAACTCATCGATATCGAGACTTCTTTTGGATTTACTTTCTCAAACAGATAAGATATCTTAATTATGACTAAGATTTTAGAGAGTATGGAAGAACTCAGAGATCATAAAAGACTTCGAGAAAAAGTATTAAAGATTTTAAATCCTGGACTTAAGTTTCGTAGCTAGAAAATTTTGAGAGAAAACTTAACCAGGATCAGAAGAAGGAGTCTTGATTCCAAACTAACCATAAGAGCAGAACAAGATAGAAGAAATACAGCTAGAGTATTCTATACAGGAGGAAACAATAGCCACTTAATAACAGTGAAGTTAGAAAAGAAAGGAAACTAATGTTATAAAAACCCTTCCATGAAGCAACAAGAGCATGGAATTGGAAAGAAGTTAAAAGAAATACTTCTTAAAATTTCAGGAAAAAGGACAAGCCCTTCTTCAAATATAAGACCTAATAAGGGGAAATAGTTAAGAAACTTTCCAGTAAAGAAATAAAGTCAATGGGACAATTGTCTAAAGTGAGTCTCTGGTCATCATTCAGAAAACTGTGTTGGAATACCCACATATTTGCAAAATATGTAAGAAATTCCCACGCCAGGGGTTCGACGTCTAATTGCAAGAATGCCCCTGTGTGGATCCCTAATGAAAATGAAAACAATATGGTAATACTATATAATAACCCCACTGATTTTGATAATGGGGTCAAAGCTCGAAAAGTCGAGATAAAAAATGATTCAAATATAAGAAAGTCAAACTCTTACTCAAAGAATGAGCATAGCTATCAAGAGTAGGGTCAAGAAAACAACCAGAATTCATTTGATTAAATCATCAAGCTGATCCAGAACAAGAAGAAAATATTGTATATAGAAGAAAGAGAGCTATGAACAGTTTTTTGCACCCAGATCTCTCTACAAAGAGAGGAAATTTTTGATGTACGGCAAAAGATTTAAAATGAAGAAATGGTAAATAGAATAAAATAAAGAATATTTTTAAGAACATGTGTTTCTAACAGCACACACGACACTCTAGCTCTCTCTCTCCTCATATAAACAAAGCTTTCTTGGTGTAGGAATCTAGGACCCCCCAAAAATTTGGATGTCATTTATTTTTTGTCAAATATTTTTTTTTTCATCAAATAGGTTCAGAACGAGGTTGAAGTTCAAAGCCTACTAGATTTAGGGAGCACAACCTGGTTGATATCGTTGGATAGATTAAAGGAAATAGAAAGAGAAGGAAGATTCAAACTATCTCTTAAAGAGGCTAGTATTATAGTCCAAGGGATTGGAACACAGATGATCCATCCTATAGGAGAAGTTGATCTACTTTTGAGACTACACCAACAGTATTACCCAGTTACTCTCTTTAGTATGTAAAACTGAAAGCACTGGAGCTTGGAATGGAATTTTATTAGGTACAAGTCTTTTAGCTACTCTACCTATAACAATAGACCTTTCTTCATCACATTTAAATCTTAAAGAGAGGGATAACGAAATTTAAAGTTAAATATCTTGCCACAGTTTAGGAAAGTTTCTTTCTTCATGAATCAAGATGAAAAGATAACTACGAAAGACAGAATGCAATTAGTAATCCAATATGAAAAGATTTTATAGAAACTCCAATAGGAATGATATAAGTTTAAAAATTAAACAATTTACAGTGAATAACTGTAAAAACCAGTAATTAATAGAGGCTCAATTGAAGCCTACACAAAGATTAATTAATAAAGGCTCCATTGAAAAGCCTACACAGAGATTAATTAAAAAAGGCTCATTGAAGAAGACCACAAAGATAGAAATAAAAAAAAATAATGTTGTTCTTCAAGAGAACAAAGAAAATTCACCCAACTTCCTCCAGTAGAGGAAGGACCTTTAATAGCAGACGAAGAAAGAGATAAAAATACATTTGCTATTAATATAAGAAACAATGGCACCTGCTCAATCTCTTATGGTTATTTGAAAGTCAGACCCGAGAATAAAAGAGATTGAAACTGGAAAAGATGTGTTTAATAAACACCTGCTTTTTCCTATCAAACAAACTCTGTATTGCCCCAGTTAAGAAACAATGAAATTTATATGGAGTTCTATATATTAAGTGAACAAACCTTTTTATTTAAGAAGAAATAAAGTATATAGGGAAGGTCATCCCTTATTTTAAAAAATTATTTGAAAAAGAACGATTTTTAATAAAACTGTAACAGTATCTACAGAAAATAAGCACATAGGATCTACTTGTATAGTAAGCGTGCTCAGAGAATCTTGTCAGAATAACAGTTGAAAAATGCATACAGAGAGATTATTAACAGATAATTTGAGTAAAGAAGAGGCAGATGTCTCTATTTTACAGAAACCCTGAGCCATTCTAGAAGAACCTTTCTGGATTTGTTAATGGAATACATCTAAGGACGGTTTATTTGCTCAGAGTGATGATTTTGACAGTTCCTGTGTTGTCCTATCACAGAAGTTTGAAATAGTAGAACTTACATCCAGATCTTCCAAAGATTCATTTTATTAGAAAACAGCTATCGTCTTCCACATGCGCTACCTGGAAGACCATAGGATAATTTACATAGCATGCAGCTTTAAAAGAAAGGATATCATTAAGCTTGCGTATTCGCCAGCATAGGTCACCCTCTCATTGGTAGTGGCAAAAGAATTCAAAACAAACCAAGAGTCTGTATAAGACTTATAGAGTACTTATAACTCTTTCAGGCGTCCCAGATGTTATACCCCTCTGCCCTCGTATTGACGAGATTATTTCGTCCCTAGGAGGCAGTTACGATTATTTCACTAGTTGTGATTTAATCGACGCGTACCATTCTCTCGAAGTCGAGGAGAGGAAACACAGAAATTAATGGCTTTCCGTACAAGGAAAGGATTATTCTGCCCCAACCAGATTATTATTTGGGCACCGAAATGCCCCAAGTACCTATGCTAGGAACAATCAAGTTCGCGTTTGAACCATTTATTAGGACCTATTGCCCAAGTGTATTTAGACGATGTCTTAATCATGGGTAAAAATAAGAAAGAACATTTTGAAAAACTTTAAACGAAAGTATTTTCACGTGCATTTAGAAAAAAACCAAAATTGAGAGTGTAATTGACAAACAATGTTCACTTTTAATACTACAGACCTCACGTATTATACTTAGGATTTAAAATAGGAAGTAGACGGAATTTTCACCCAGACCCAAGCGATAGATAAATCGATGAGAGTTTTCGTCCCTCCAACAAGTGTTAAAGGGAAACACAATCCTTATTAGGATTATTTGTCTCGTACTTTTCGACTTTTAATTAGTGGACTTTGCCAACTAATTGCGGAAACCATATATATAACTAACTAAAAAAAGAAATGTTAAGTTGGAATGGAAGGAAAGAACTACCAAAACGGCATTATTGAACTCTTAAAAAGAGAAATTGGTTGAGTTCAAACCTCAGTTAAACTTTTCCAGATTCATTCCAAGCCAATTTTTATAGGTACAGATGCCTGTGACTACGGAATTGGAGGAGTACTTTACCAAATGTCGGACGATGGCAAAGAAAAGCCATTATCGTTCGTTTCAAGAGTGTTAAGAGGCAGTGAACTAAACTATGATACCATAGAAAAGGAATGTTTGGCTGTTGTCTTTTCACTTCAGAAATTTAAAAATACGGTGTTTGGTTACGACATCACCATATTAACTGAGATAACCAACCTCTCTGCTTTATCTTCCGTAATAAGCAGCAGACTGGACGGTTGGCCCGTTGGAATTTATTTGTCAATAGTTTTTCGCCAACTATAAAATATGAGACGGGAAAAACAAACATACCGCCTGACTATTTGAGCAGGCACCCAGCAAAAGCACCAAACGTTTATTTCTTTTAAAGGAGAAAAGAAACCGATGCTACCAAGAAAAGATTATTTTAAACGGGGAAAGAAACTCTTTACATAGGGAACAAAAAATTGCCCTAGATTAAAAGAGATTAGTGGTGGTAAGTGAGCTAGAAGAAACCCTCTAAAGTGAATAGCTTTATCTCACACATTATCCATAAGACATATGAGTATTGTCTTACTACTTAGCAACTAGAAGGACACCTCTATGTATATACCAAAGTACCGATAGCATGACTCAGCGCTACTCAGTTTAGATCTATGCGCCATTCTATCACTGGGATAGTGGGCATGGAGGACAGCAAAGGACTGGAAAAACCGACGTTTAGAGACAAGAACGCTTTTCCATCATCTAAGTGAAGTTAGTAAAGGAGTTCTTTGTCTTTTTTTTTTTCCAAAAAGGGTTGGGCGCCCCCGTGTCTTGGTTGCATTAAGGTTAAAGGTCGCCTTAGACCTCCAAAAGCCAGAAATCAACAGCATGGGCCTCTTACCTGATATTACTCCATTTCTAGATACCACGTGGATAGATAGGAAAACTTCCCCACATGTTTCGATTTTTTCACATAGGTGCCAACACATTCTCGTCATTCAGAGAATGCTTTAACGCCGTTACTGCAGAGTAGTCGCCTGTAAATCAAGGATAACAAAGCCAAGAATTTGCTACAAGCTTATCATAGAAAGGAGAATATGTCTCGGCATTCGAGCCCAGAAATTTAGCCTCGTGATAAACTGCCCAGAATTTACCTACAGCTGCCTTCAAAGAGCTATGTAAAGCTTGGAGGATAAAAAAAGGTTAATATTCTGCCCTACAAACCAAGTCAAAATGGTGTAGTTGAGAGTGTAGTTGAAAGATTGAATGCGGATATAGAAAATTTCCTCTCACTTGTTGTAAAAAGACTAATCATAAAGATTTTTGTCAATCAATATTTAGAGTCTCCTTGGCTTCAAATTTAGCAATTTCACATACATCGTCATATAATCGCTATAACCAACATTGGATCCATTTCTCCACATTTTCGTCCTACATGGATATATAAAGAGACTTCCTACGAGATGCGAGACTATGTCTCTCCATTTACAAAATAGATCTGAAAATAGAAAATTTATTTCGATTGAGGTAGATGTTCCGTTAGTGGAAAGAATGGGAAGCCAATATGAGACTAGCTAGAGAAAAGCTTCTAGACAAAGAAACAATTAAAGCTAATGCGAACAGCCAGCACAAACATGCCACACAAAGAGAATTAAAAGTGGGCGATTTTTTTTTTTGTGAATGCTATAAAGAAACCAGAACAAAGTTCTAATTAAATAGAAGATTTGAGGACCTTTTTATATTGTGAAGTCAAATAAAAGAAGACCAAATAAGCTTTATTGCTTTCATGTGTTTTTACAATTCAACGAAATTATTTCCGGTATTCCTACTCAGGATAATGTACACAATAATAATTCCAGTAGAAAGTTACAGGATATCTCATCTTTCTCTTTTGATAATTGATGAGATTTTGAATCCTTTGATGCTATTCAAGAAACATTGGATCCCAAAAGATACAACAGAAGAAACAAGAATCAAGCAAGAGTGGAACCTGAGAAGTGGATCGACTGGAAGATGATCAAGAATCTCCAACACTTCTTCGTGGATTTCCCCCTAATTTTTATGACGAACAAAACATGGTTCATACCAGAGGATTTAATACAGAGCATACCAAACGAATCCTGTAATACGAAACAGAATACTTCTTTGTAACCAACAATAATACAGACTACGCACTTCAAGCGAAGTAGATTTGTATGAATCGTCATACTCCTCCCAAACAAGAACTCAAAGTAAGAGCCGGATATAGAGCACGTACTCTATCACCGATATGACAATAAGAGGATTCATATATTTAAGAAAGTTCAACATGAGGAACAGCCTGTCATTGCAGAAAGTACAAGGCAGTGATCACTGCTGTGGTAACCCACCACTTGCAGGAAAAACTGTAGGGGAAAATGTACCAAGTTCCGCTGAAGCACTTCCCAAAGATGAGATGATGAGGTAACACCTCCAGAAGATCTTATGATTTACTTCAAAAAAAAAAAACCAAATTCTCTGGAGGAAAACATGGCCCAAACAGAGATGGGGAATGTCAGGGAACAATAAAGGGGGGGAAAAAATAAAAAAAAAACCGTCGTATAGACCTCACCAGCAATTCAGAGGTCCGAGGGGATTGTGAAAACATGAGGGTACAAGAAGTGACCCAAACCAAGACAAAGTAGAGCACATGAATCTCATTCATATCTCTACCACCAAGAATGGAAGAAGCAACAAAGGAGTCTTCTGAAACAGAATTACAGAGACCTCCAGTTGTTTTGCCATTGGAGATGACTAGAAGAGGAAATAGGCTCTACTATTTGCCTCCTAAGAGTTAAATCTCTTAAACATTGTAAAACAATTTGTAAATAAATCTTATTAATTTTATATTCATTACGTGTCTACAATTAAACGTTAGGTTTATAGTTGTATATTCTATACAATATATTACACAAAATTACACCTTTTACCCTTTCTATTCTTAATCTTTAGTATAAAGTATACGATTATTTTTATTATTTGTCCGCTACGGAATTTCAGGAAAAAAATTTCTTTTTTGACCCCCAGGGGTCATTCTTTTCTTTTTGAAAACTAAAAAACCGATAAAAAAATTAGAAAAATTGGTATTTTTTAAGACACTTTTCTAAACTTGAAATTATAAATTTTTTTCTATTTATTATTTAATTGTTTATTTTTTTAAAAAAAGAAAAAAAATTAAAAATCGGAAAATTTCGTTTTTAATATTAGAATAATAAAAAATATAATCCAGAATGTTTTTATTAATATTAAGAATCTTTTAATTTTAATATTTTACGATTAGTATTAGCCTTAAGTAATATAATCAGAATTGCTTATTTAATATTAAGAATTTTTTTTAATAAGACTTCTAATTCAGAATTAGCCTCATGCTATATAATCAGCTTTTATTAATATTAATAGCCTCATAGCTTATATAACCAGCTTTTTAAATTAGCCTCATTGCTATATAATCAGAATTTTTTTATATATAGTAAGAAACCTTTTCATAATCAGAATGCTATAATTTTAAGTTTTTTTCACTTAAAGTTACTTAATATTTAAATTTTCATCTCTTAATTATAATCAGAAATCGTTAAAAGCTTACTTATAACAGCCTTGTATTTATTATCCAATCGATCTAATTTAAACTTGAGTTTTCATTTTTATGAAGTTCTTTTATCTCTTTTAAATTATCAGAGATAACTACTCCAAGACTTGATTTTATTCTATAAAAATTTATGTATAGAGAGAGCGATATCAAACTTGGATTAAAAATATTTTAAAATTTTTATACCTAATGTAATTTAGTATAATTAACGGTAACCTTAAAAGAATTAATACATTTAATTAATTATCTTTAAATTTTAATTAATGAACGGCGACCCTAATTTATTAAATCGAGAGTAATAATCATTTTCAGACTGTATGAAAATGTTAACATCAGCATTTGCATATAATTCTTTTACCTCACGTCTTAGTCATTCCAACTAACATTAAGAGAAACAAGGAGTCACACTGCCAGGTCTCAATTTGTATCGACTCCGGTGAAGTAAACTATTGAAGGATATCCTTTGACGTGATTGTACTCTTTAGAATAGACCCCATCAGAAAATAAAAACTACCACTTATAGAGACTACTAAAATGGTAGATACTTTAAAGATAAATTTTTGCCTGCGTATTAATGATAATTTTATTAATATTTTTCCACAGTAAATCAAAGAGCACGATAACATGGGAATTTCAAACTCATAAAATAGAACTAAAGTAATTATCCCTTAAATTATCTGAAATTAAAAGCTTACCATGAGATTATCCCAACAATATATAAAAGAGCTGCTTTTGAATTGGGAGGAGATATTCTTAATATTTTATTTGGTTACCGCGACTGATAAACAAATTTAAATTTTTAAGGAAAAGATAAATTATTTTAGGAACCTTTGCGAGTACCTCAAATTTATTAATTAATGAACTTAAAGAACAGTTAAAGTCAAATAACCCGAACATTATCAGAATTTCAAATTAACTTACAAAAATTAATTGAATTTCAAAACAGATCACTTGCAACCATAACATTCTTAACCAGTTGGGAAGCATAAAATCATTACTACATTAGTTTGAACAATTCAGTTTAACAGTGATTACAATGATAGATCAATTATCACCTCATTACAATTAGCAAAAATCAAGATAACTAATGATAAACTTTATTCACCCATCTTTTTATTATCATATATACTAGAAATGACACAAACTACAAAACTACATCCAATTATCATACCTTTAGAAGCATCAACATATCATTCATTTTTGACATACTCATGGACTATATAATCAACCACTAACCCATACGAATTAATCACTTTAATTCCATTCATTTCAAATGAAAAATTTATTTCATATAAACTAATTCCGTTCCCAACATACATTCCTTTTAATGAAACGTCCGTTCGAATAATTTATAATATACCGAACAATTATCTTTTCGTTAATTATGGACAGAGAAAATATACTTATTTGCGGAATTCGGTTCACGACTATTGCCGTAACATAGGGAAAACAGCGGTTTGCCCTCAATCACAACCTTTTACATCCATTGATGACAAAACATGCTTGCTATCGCTTTTGCTTAATTATACTACTAATTTTTCATCATATCCTATAACTATTTTTAAATCTAAAGAACCTTTTACAGTAACCCTAGGATATTTTACTATCATATCTTTTGCAGAAAAAATTAGAGCTTCTATTTCCTGCGAAAGACCTCATTCAGTACAGCATATGAATAATTTTATTTTCAATATTCCTCACGGTTGTACTTTTACCTCTGCTGCTAATTATCAAATTTTAAAAACCCCATTCATTTAGAAAGAATATTTCATTAACTTCATTAATTGCACAATCTGATGTAAAGTTTTGTTTTAACTTTTTTAACTCATGTTGCTTTACCAAATATTTCTTCAGCATTATTGTTCCCAAAATTTCAAGTAATGAAAGAAGTTCAGTGGAATAAGAGACTGGACAGTATAAATATTACTATCCACCCATTATTAACTCCTTATCTTTCTCAAGTTAAACTAAAATTCCATATATCGGTGGAGGAACAACTAGTGTTATTTTATTTCATTTCATCATAGTGATTAATTTATTTGAACTTGGTCTTATAGAAAAGGCCATTGTGTAGAAATGTTGAAAGAATTAAATCAAGAACCCCAAGATATTCAATTGCATAATATACCCATTTCAACCCCTTCAAAAATTCCAGACAGAATCAAATTGAAATTGAACCCTTGGTACAACCTCCCAAAAAATTTAGCAATCATTAATACCCAAACCTCCTATGCCACCACCATTCCATATAGACAATCTACTTCCACAAGAAGTGAATTATATTCTAAATATTTACTAACTTTAGACCAAAAATCTTTGTATGAATCTGGATAAATTTTGGAATTATAAGTTTATTAGTACCCAATAGAATAAAATCCTTTATGAATTTGAATTTTTTGAAGTTCAGAGTCCTTATTGTGAATTTAGAATTCTCAATAAATAAAATCAATAAAAACTTATGATTGGAATAAGACTTATTATCCAATTAAAAATCTTGCTCGCATGACACTCTCTCAAGCTTCGGTTCTACATTGCAACACTTTTTGTTTTACTAACTCTTTCTCTTTTAATATCTTTATTTACGACCTGTGAATTGACACTTCTTTAGCTTTTGGATCATAAAAATGGAGCCAAGATTTCGAAAAATAGCCTTGTGAGTCACGATTTCTAAATTCATTCCTAAATCCATTCCTAAATCCAATAGGAATATTCCAAATGGATTTAAATCTGGATTTATGTCTGCAAATCCGTTTTGGACTTCAAGTCAGAAGAGAGATAGAGAGACAGAGAGAGTAGTGGGGGAAAGAGAGGGAAAACATTTCGGGAGTTAGAGAGAATAGAGTAGGGGACGAGAGGGACCATGGGGAAAGCAATCTTTTATAAAGGCTAGATCATAGGAGAATTCATTCGTTCGGGTCTATTACTTGCTTAGGTAACAGCTAAAGAAATAGCTCTAAGTATTGTTGTTAGAGACTCCGAAAATTATATATATATAAAGTTTTTATCTGGAGTGTGAAACATTAAACTTAAAATATATATTTGAATATATTATATATATATATATATATATATATATATATATATAATATATATATAATATATATATTATATTATATATATATATATATATATATATATATATATATATATATATATATATATATATATATATATATATAATATATATATATATATATATATATATATATATATATATATCATATAATATACAAATATGTATATATCTTTTCTTTCTTTTTAATTATAAAAATTAAAATATAAATTAAACAGGCAAGACTTTAGATATTAGTGAGACAAACAAAGAAAGTTTCTCACTCAACCATTTCCATCTGTTTGGACAAAGGTAACAGCTTTGAATTGTTAATACTTTTAATCGTAATTTACAATGCTAATAATAATAATAATAATAATAATAATAATAATAACATTATTTTAGAATATTTAAAGTTTGCCCATTTCTTAATCTTCAATATTTTATTGTTTTTCAAATAAAGAATGTTTGCCATGTTTAATGAAATATAATTATATAATTAATATTTTTTATTTGATATTATTTTAATTAATAATTTATATTATAATAATAATTTTTATTTTTAATAAAAATATAGATTAGAATATTTGAGAAATTTTTGATGTGTTAATGAAATAAATTAAAGATGTCATTTGAAATATTATTGTTTATATTTGATATATTGGAAATATGATACTAATTAATTATTTAATTAATCTGTTATATTTAGTAAACTCATTATTTTAAAGTTCATTTAATTTATATTGTATTTCTTATTTGTTTACCACAACAGGTTTTTTTGTAGACCCATTTTGGAGATAGTTTTCGTGTTTCGTTTAGAATGTTTTTGGAATTTAAAGGATGAATTTAAAGATAAGAAATTTAAGCGTATTTAACTTATTAAAACCCAACGTAGGATGTAGAGGGGAATAGACCACCCCCCAGCCCGGCGAGATATATATATATATATATATATATATATATATATATAGTAAAATATTATTTATATAAGATATTTCTATAAAAATGTTATAATAGGTTAAAATACTGAGAAACTCTTTAATTAGA
>JABUQX010084839.1:0-44891 GCA_015478945.1 Trachelipus rathkii | reverse complement strand
AAGTTAGTTCAATTTAAAATTGAAATTTTAGAAAATTATTTTCCAAAACAATAAAAATATTACCCAAATTTTGTAGCCAATATGGCGAAAATCTTGTCATTTGGTCAGATCCTATAAGGGCCTTTGACATTTTTCATTTTTCTAAAAAATAGAATTCATTTAGTGATACGGGATATTGGACCAAGGTAGCTTGTATAAGGGAGAGTGGCTTGCTATCAATTTCATGTTTGAATCACATGTTGCAACTATGCATTCACTATTCAATATTATGTCAGAAGTCTGTTAAAGATATTTATTTACTTGCAGCAGATCCTCTCATTTTCACCATTCAGCAAGGGCAGCTGAAAGCTTTAAAACTTTACAGATGCGCAGCTGAATGTCAAACAGCTTAATTAATTGCTCAAGATCGTTTCTACACGCTGCGACACCAGAACTCTTTGATGATATTGCTTTAAAAGATGTGTTTGAACAAAGAAATTTCCCCTATCCATATACGCTGCTGAATGGAATCAGAAAATGTTGACTGATTTTCAGGTGGCCAAAATTATTCAATTTTACTTGAGCCATTGACAACATCACTAAAAACAAGCTTTAAACGTGAAGTAACAGTCGCCCAAGTGATCCCTTCCATTTAGCAATAAATTCTATTTTTTAAATAAGGCAATTAAAAGCAGAAGCTTCAGTGGAATAATTAGTACACTCGTTGAAGAGCTAAAGAAATCAGTAGAAAAAAAGACTTTCTAAGTTTCTATGTGATAAATCTTTTTGTGTAGCTACTTTCTTAGATCTGGGATTCAAGCTAATTTTTCAACGTGAATCAGATGAATCAGTAAAAAAATATGGTCGTTTAGGCATGGAAAAGAAATGCATGAAAATTTATCTCCAGACCTTCTGTGACGATGATTCACGTAGTGTGGAAAGTGAAGCTGAAAAAGTGAAGCTGAAGGTCCATTTTCACTTCTTTAATAGTGCATTGTTTTAAAGAAATTGTGGCATCAAAATCGTCAACAGAAAGAAAGTGAGAGTGAAAAACGAAAGTCCCAATCTTCTGACGATGTGATTATTGTACATATATAGAGTAATATATCTACAACGAATTACATCAAGAGAAAACAAAAAGTTAGAGCTTGGCCTACTTTGACCAGTGAAGACAATGGAATATCCCTTCAATTGGTTGGGAACAAACACTGCGAATTAGGTTTTATGTAATTTTGAAAAATTACTATGCAAATAAGCAAACCTTATCAGCTCCCCGTCATTAGCGAAAGTGGAAAGAATATTTAGAACATGGAGGAAATATTTATGAAGCCAAAAAGAAATAGGTTACCCCCTGAAAATGGAGAACTGCTAATAATGTTCTGTCATTTTAACCTTAGATCTTATTCAAATGAAGTTTAGATATAATATCTTTAACTACGAAACATTTTTCAATTTCATTTAATTATTTTTAATATGTGAATGGTTTGCTATTGAGGTAAGAAATAGTTATTTATTTTGTTTTATTACTTTTGTATATAACACTGGTAAAGATGAAATTTCTTGGACGGGCGTTTCGCAATTTGATTATATGATGTGCTGATTCCAAAAATGTAATCGGTTTTTGGCATATCACATCGCATTTGTGAGATATTGTGTGTAACACAGACTTGTAAAATTTTATGATTTTTACCTTTTTCAAGAGGGTCTATCACAATTTATTGGTGATATATATAATATAATATATATATATATATATATATATATATATATATTATAATATATATTATATATATATATATATTATATATATATATTATATATATAAATATATATATAAATATTACTATATATATTGGATATATGAAGGGAGAGAAACAAAACATTGATATGATACATGTCTTTGAATAGATATATGTTTAAACATTTATATAATACAACTATGGATAAAGAGTAATATGGGACAATAATGAATGTAATAGAAGGAATGAGTTTTAGCGTTAATGTAAACACTCCCTACGATCGGTGTTAGAACTTTCTCTTTCGTAGATGATTTCTTACTGTGCAATAGCGTCTTGGAATACCCTCATCAAGCCTATACCAACAATAGTCGGCATCTATAGTGATATTCCCACTTGCCCTGGTCAACGTTCTTCCCATGAAACTTTTAGATTCTTTTGATGGAGAAGTGTTCACCCTGCTCATCACTAACATCGCCTTAGGTTATCCGGAAAGTTTCTTAGGTGAGAATTAAGTAGTGCAACTTTATACTCATTTTACATCCATGAGAATGAAAAACTATCTAGCCAAGTTCCTGGTACCAATGTTAGTGATTATCGGCGCTTTTCCTGTTCCTCAGAAAATTCTGTGTTACATCTGAAAAAGGAATCCACGCTCTTGCCTCTCTAACACAGTCATTGTTTTAGCAAAGGCAGCATCACGGAGGAGAGTCCGTATTTGTTGTGGGCCATCACATATCCCAGCTTTTTTCTTTTCGTCACTCAGACCAGGGAAACGTTGAGCATATATAGCGGAAGCATTCACCACTCATGGTTCAGGAGCCTTCGACAATGGTTTTCATTTCAAACCAGTATTTATGTGTAGATGGAGGTAAGATGATGTATATATCTCTGTGACAAGTTGGTTCCACGATTACGATGATTCTGTCGTCTGCGTCAAGGTTTCCCATCGGCGGCCATTTCTCTTTTGGTCCCAGTGATCCTCTTTGGTCCTCCCGGGTCTGTCCCAATTAGCACAGGAAGCATTGGATATTTGTGTGAAACCTGCTTGCTGAGACCGAGCAAAATGATTTACCATTTTTGAGTCGACGCATATTTTACCATCCATTGTACCTGATATTGCTAGCCCTTTCCAAACTCTGTCTTGATTTTTGCCCCCACCCCGGGATACCGAGTACCCTACTGGAACCGAAGATACCTGTTGCCGTATGTGTACAACCCACATGACGTTAAACTGCTCTTGGAAGTGTCCATAAACAGTCGCCACTCACCTGCATCGCATGCTGGGAGTCCCAATAGCGAGTAGTAGGCTAGCAACTTCACTGCAATACACAAGTTTACCATCTGATCTGACTGGAAGGGCCTCCGCAGCTCTGCTTCTCTGTTACGATGAAAATGTTACTCTTAACTGTGCCATGTCCGAGTAGTCATTTTGTTCATGCAAACCTCGAAGCCAACAGCTGTAGGGACAACTTCGGCAAATTACAACTCTCATAGAAGATCGTTCAGTTAACCCTGGCGTTGAACAATGACGCGACCATCCGACGTATTTCCAGATGGATGATAAGACACATCCAGGTCATTGGCATCCATACATGTAGACGTACTAAAGTTTACCACATGCTTCCAGAATATCGACAAGCCCAGTAAACTTGACTGCTACTGGTAGATATATTGCAGAAGGGGTTAACGTCTATACAGCCTGACGTAGTTGGGCACCAATTTTTTGAAAAATTTTTTGTGTTTCATTCCTAAGGGAAGATTGCAAAGAATAGGGACCATTGATTGCACGGGAAAAACGGATGGATACAGGCAAATCGAGAATATTATAATGGAATCAGCACCTCCGAATATATCTGCTACAAAAGCCATCAAAGAAGTATTCACCTTTTTTTTTGTTGACCAGTGTAAGTTTCCTTTATTTTTCCCCCCTAAATGGATGACCGAACTTTGAAAAATAACTATTCAGACACCGAATTATCGAAGTGATTATCGGCGCGTAATATTTCGGTATCGGGCCGGAATACTCTTTAGGCAATATTCAGGATATTCGGATATTGGCTTTTTCCTTATTCGGGCACATCCCTAATTTATATATATATATATATAAATAACATATATATTATATATTATAGTAATATAATGAAATATATATATATATATATATATATATAATTGATATTATATATAATATATATATAATAGCTAAATAGGTATATAGTATTTATATATAGTGAATAGTATCAGCTCGTATTAATACCTTTATATTAATATACTTATACCCCATTATATATATATATATATATATATATATATATATATATATATATATATATATATATATATATATATATATATATATATATATATATATATATATATATATATTATATATATATAAAAAAAACAAAAAACAAAATATATATATATAGTGATATTTATAGTCTTATGATATACTAATTATATTATATCATGGGTATATTATATATTATATTTTACATATTATATATTATTAAGAATATACTATAAATTATATACTGTATTAAAATACGTATATATTATATATATATACTTATAATAATATACTATAATATAATATTATTATATAATACAAAATAACAAAAAAAACAACTACAGTTAATGGGAAGAATGAAATTCTTTTTTGGGGGGGGACATTATTTCAGTAAACTGAGGTTCCAGGCTGGTGCTCCCTATCATTAAAATAGACTGTAAGTGTTCATCCGTTAAAGCGGATCTATATTGCGATTTCACGTACTTCATTTTTGAAAAGTTTTTTTCGCACAGGTACTCCCAAACACCGAAATAAAGCCTCGTGCGTATTAGTTAGTTCGGCATATTAGACAAGCATAAAATTCTACTAGTGTTTTGTGGCGAAATTTGTACGCCAAGTCAGCATATCCATCTTCTATTTATGACAAAAAATAGTGGAACTGACGATGGTTCAGTCCGCGAGAACGAACGAAGTTTACCGTTGGCACAACTGGTTCCAAACACTGAAATAAAGCCTCGTGCGTATTTAGTTAGTTCGACATATTCATTCGGAAGGCATGCATAAAATTCTACCAGTGTTTTGTCGCGAAATTTGCTTTTTAGGGAGTCATCACACTGCAGATTTATGATTTCGAGTTGAAGATTAGGGGGCAGCTTCTCGATTGCACAATCAAACGGATTTTGAAAGATCGAGATTTGCTCCGCACTAGCGTCAAGGTCCGAAAAACGCTGCTGGAACTGTAGTTCCAGCTCAGAAAATATATCTGCCGCAAATTTGTTTGGGAATTGAGAATTCACTTCACTGAATTTTTTACAGCATGGAAGATGCACAAAGCAGTTTGACTTGATTTGTGACCCAATCAAAGCCAGTTTTCGCCGACATGACTTCAATGCAATATAAGTTTCATAAATAAGTACTGGTTTGCCTCATAGTTTTAAAATGAAACTATTTAGAAATCCTATGATTCTGCAGCAAAAGTTAATTTCCAAAGCAATTCAATGTCTGATAATAGTGGTTGAGGATGGTTCTTCTCGTTCAGAAAAATTTCAATCCCTGCTCAGAGTTCAAAAAACCGCAATAAAACTTTATCACTGCTGAGCCAACGAACTGGTGTATGTAGGGCAAGTCAGTATATTCATCTCCTATTTCTGACAAAAAATAGCGGAACTGACGATGGTTCAATCCACGAGAACGAATGAAGCTTACCGTTGACACAACTGGTTGCAAAACACATGACAGATTCAAATTTTTCCCACAGAGTACCTGCTGGTAAATAATACAATGAATAACCATAGGTTTTGAACATCCTGCAGCTTCACAAGCCTTGTAAATACATCCGACGTCTTTCTGTTCCACACATATTTTTACCATCATCAGTTGTAACACAATTTAACCGATTCCACTTCAGAATTGTATTTGGTTACAGTTTTTTCAACTTCTTTAAAAATATCTTCACCTGTAGTCGTTCCATGCAAACTATTCATAGATGCTAATTTTTTAGTCACTTGAAATTCAATTAGTAATATCTGTCGACTAATCAAGAGCCAAGGAGAAGCATTCAAAATCATTGGCTTTGTTAAGTAATTGCCTATGTTGTCACACCCAATCTCCTCAACTATTTCTATCGTGTGCTATCAGGTTTAAGCGACAACACATTTACTCTTCTACCTATTTTTAATAAATTGCTCAACACGTGTGTGGCAAATTATGTGGAACCCATTTCTTGTACTTGTCTCCAAGCTGTATACCGAAATAAACCTGATCCGCAGTTTTGACAAGCTTTGTTATACAGCGTTGTCTTTTCATCACCAACATAATACCACACATGTATGAAAATAAATCTGGACTATTTACACAGCTTCTTGACGCCATACAGCTGTAATGAGTGCAACACAAACGTTAAAATGAACACAATACACTTGTGTCTTATCGCTTCGAATGGATTGTTCAGGATGGTAATTTTTTTCTGCAATGTTCGTTGATATAGCATCGCCATTTATTAGAAACTTTTCCTGTTGAAAGTGGAATATTTTGTTGTTTGTAAAATGCCGCGATCTGTTTTAGATAGTAAATTTAAGGGATGGGTTTGAATTTAAGTCTTTATATAAAATAGAGTATTGTGTAATCGTTTTTCAGATTTATAAAAACACGTAAACTTAACATGGAAAATTGAATAAAATCTGCATGTGATAAAAGAAAACAAATATTGTTTTCTTAAACAATATCAGAATTACCATGAAACACTTGCAATTTTTGAAACCGGAAAACAGAGCTGGTCTGTTTTGTAATTTATTTTTTTAATGTACTTAATCTGCTTTAAATTTAAAAACCAATTAATTAACATACCTTAAAATATAATAAAGGTCGTTTAAATCTTGCAAAAATAGTTTAACAACTAGTATACAATTCATGATATTTTTTGTTAATAGGATATTTTAAATATTAATTAATACGAAATTAATATCGATATTAATAGGATATTAATACGATATTTTCGCTTCAGTGATGAAGCATTTTCATTTTTTAAAAAGGCAATCCCTTTTGTGACTAATTTTTCTGACTAATATTGTTTAAAAAATCGAAAAGGTAAGAAAACCAATAAATTGAATATTCTTCCGAAGTAATATTAAACATTTTATAACAATATACTGTATGTTAAAAAAAAAATCTTGTTCTTTTAAACAGTTATGATATAGAATTTACTTTCAATTTTTTTTCCTCCTTCATTTTATTTAAACAAAACTTAAAAAATTTTAATACTATTTTTCTGTTACAATCTAAACAGTTATTGTACACATTAATGAAATACATTGTTACTTTTTAAAATCAAAATTGAATGGAGTGTTTAAAGGTTTTTCACAAATAATTTAAATCATTTCCGTTACATTGTTTCCATTTGAAAAAAAATTGATTCAAAATTTTTCAATCAAATAAAACCTGCAAAAATGTAGTCAAGGCTCAAAACATTATACGAACTTTATCAGAGTGAAAAGCATGAACAAATTGAACATATGAGGTTTAGAAAAAAATAAAATAGAAATTTTAAAGTTTAAAGTTGCAAGCTAAAAAATGAATAATAAATTAATATTAATGATTTTATAAAATAATCCTGTATTGCGTAACCCAAAAGTACATACAATATGAAGAGTGAAAATATTGAAGATAACAATTTGCACTATTCGCTGTGAATATAAGTTTTACTTAACGATTTTCTCATATTAAAGTGGATTTGAGCCACATATAAAATTTCCGTAATTATTTCTATTGTGTCCTATCAGGTCTCAGCGACAACGCATTTACTGTTCTACCAATAAAAATAATTGAACCTTTATATATATATATATATATATATAATATATTTATATATATATATAATATTTATATATATATATAATATAGTATATATATATATATATATATATTACTATATATTATATATATATATATATATTTATTATATATATTATATATAAATATATATATTATATATATAATATATATATATTTATATATATATATATATTATATATATATATATATATATATATATATATATATATATATATATATATATATACGAGGTAGAGTCAGAAAATACCGAAACATTCCGATTAGTCTTCATATCTTACAATGTAATAAGCGCGGAGTCTGAAAATATGTGTGCAGATATGCGAGGACGTGTCTGAACAACGTGTGATAGTGCTGAACAGGTGCCCGTGTTTACATTTCAGTTTAGTTTTGAGGCACTGTCTTTGTGTGTTGTCGGAAAGAGTGTTAAGCAAGAGTGTTAATCAAGAATATCCCACTTTGAGCTCCACTTAAACAAAATTTCGACTCCGACTCCAGATGTCCAGCAGGCAAATTCAAAATTTCGACTCTGACTCAGCTTAGTGCTATTTTTAAGTTACAATAAAACACTTTTTTTGTGTTCAACTATTTTTTTTCGCTACTGCTTTTGCAGAATTTAAAAAATATACCACTTTTCCGATGAATCTAATCTCCAAATGCTAAACGGTAAAATACCGTAAAGACTAGAGGTGTAGCAGAAATCCGCATCCGCATAATTTTTCTCTGCCCGCATCCGCATTTGCTTCGCATCCGCATAAATTTTTGCGGATAGCGGAGTATTTATTCATTTATGAATATGAGACTAAATGTTCCACAACTTTCATGTTAACGCAAGATGTTTCACGACTCGTTAGGAATAGTAGTTGCTTACATTGCTCTGAGGGATGGGAAAAAAAATAAGCTTGTCTCCCCTTATGCTTCGAACAAAACACAAAGGTGAAAGGCTTGACAGGTTGTGATGATACGATTTTAAAGTAATTGTATTACTCCTCTTAAACCGTTTGAAGAGGTACCTAAGACTATTATCTCAGAAATTCTTGTCTGCCAGACGAGAATCCTCTAGATGCAACGATGAAAAAAATGTGCTAAATGCTGCTATTATAAAGTAAGGAATTTCAAACAAGCTTTTTAACACTCATGCTGAAGATAGATATTAGATTTCAAAATCTGCAAAACGATACGCATCTGCAATAGTAAACTTTTTCTGAATCCTAGATCAAAAACCAAATTTCTACGTGAACCACGTGTTCACAAAGGGTTAAAAATCTTTAGGTATTGCCTATGTGATGAAAATCTGCTAAAGCCAGAAATTCCCCACTCAATAAAAAGGCAAAAGATTTTGCAGAAACAGACACACATTACTATCTGTTAGCGAAGCCATTGCAGATCCAATGAACGTTCTTTTGGGCTTCTAGCAGCGATGAGAGTCTTGTTCAGAGGTTGTCAAAGGACACTCTGTCATTGATCGAAGATTATCGAAAGCGAAAACTCTTGAAATCGATAAAGATCCGTTGATTTGATGGCTTGATAATTGCAAAAAAAAAAATTCACATCTTGAAGAACTCGGCCGGGAATACTTAGCATGCCCTTCAATTAGTGTTAGCTGGCGAGCATCTTTTCAGCGCATGCAGATCATCTCATTTAGGAAGAAAAGAGAAGCAAACTCTTCCCTTTAAATGGCTCAGAAAGCTTTAGTTTTTTTTTTAACATAATTTGAGAGTTATTTAATTGTCAAGTATTTACATATAATCTTATATTTCAAATGGGTGAGGCTGTGGAAAGAGATTGGTGGGTGCAAAAGAGTTGGGGTCCATATCTCGCAATCTGGGAACTATAGGTTATTATTTTATTATTTTAAAAATATATATATATATAATAATATTAATATAATATATATATATATATATATAATATATATATATATATATATATATATATATATATATATATATATATATATATATATATATATATATAATCACTATAGAAATACTATTTATATATATATATAACAAACTTCATTTAGAAGAGAAATGTTGCCATGTCAGTTGGTCCAACATCTTTTTTTGGCCCGAAACTCTTAACCCTAGAGCTTTTAGAAACCCATTTCTTTCGCAATTGTTTCCATGCCAGTCCTCTGGTTAATACTCTCAGGTAGGGTTTTTCGCCTTTCAGTAGAACTAGCATCTTCTTTCATTAGCTTCAAAACTCGTCACCCAGAGGTCTCTAGAGAATCTTGCTTCTAGGGGCATAAGATTCTAACACTGGTCCAAGAGTAATACAAGCAAAAAGAAAGGACCAGGTTGCTAGCTCTGTCGCCCTATAACCATGCGAAGAAAATCTTCACTTTTCCTGACAGCTACGAAACTTCCAACCTTCTTTACATAAATATATATATGATATATATATATATTATATATATATATATTATATATATATATATTATATATATATATATATATATATACTATATATATATATTATATATATAGATTATATATATATATATTATTGAAGGTTACTTGTGGGCTAAGACTCTAAATCCACATCCTCAAATCCGCGGATGTAGTGATTTTACCGCATCCGCGGAATAGTCAAAAATCACAACCGCTACAATCTATAGTAAAGACATAAGATTGCAGCGCAGCGCAATACATGACATATTGAATATATAACAAAAGGGAGAGATGTCACTATCAAAGATAAACAACAGCTATTAGACTGTCTGAGTGAGTTATTAATTTATCGATTACAGTTCAAATGACGAAGTCACATTTACAGTATTTTTGTAAAAGATAAATCCTTAAATTTAATTGTAATATCTGTTTAATAATAATAATAATAATAATATAAAATAATAATAATAATAATAATAATAATAATAATTAGTTCTATAATTTTCCCCGACTCCCGGACTCCGACTCCGGACTCCCCTTACACAGATTTTCGGACTCCGACTCCGGACTCCACTCCCCTTACCACAGGAATTTTCGACTCCGACTCCGCTCCGACTCCACTGCACAGAATTTTCGACTCCGACTCCGACTCCGACTCCGACTCCTGGAAAATTGCACGACTCCACGACTCCGACTCCGACTCCGCAGCCCTGGTAATAAGCGAGACGTGTTGTAAGAAATGTGTGGCGACATGTAAGGATTGCATCAGCAAGCGCATGACAGTTGCTGACCAAAAGCGGTCACAGTGTGTCCGTATTTAAATTCAGTTGCTTTGAGACAAGTCGTTGCTGGGTTGTAGAAGATTGTTCATCAAGAATGGCCCACTTTGAACAGAGAGCAAATTCTGTATAAAATTACGGAAAACGTTTACAGAAGCTTCAATTTGATAAAGGAGGAGTATCTGGTACTGAATCATTTATCGCCAACCAGAGTTGGCGAGTAGTATACGTACTTTAAAGAAAGGCGAGAGTCGCTGGAAGATGATGAGCGTGTCGGCAGACCATGAACAGTGCGTAATGATGAGACTATTGCTAGAGTACGGTAGGTAATCCGAACAGACCGGAGGTAAACCATCGATGATGTTGCCAATGTTGTTGGGATTTCTCACGGCACTTGTCACTATCTTCTCACAAGATTTGAACATGCACCCCGTGTGTAGGCACCTTGTCCAAGATTCTTTATTTAGAAGCAGTGTGAAGAGACCGCCTACATAACCGGAGAGCTCATTGCTATAGTGGATGCGGATCGAGGATTGAATAGGGTAATAACTGGCAATGAGACGTATGTTACCTTACCTGTACGATCCTGAAACGAAGCCTCAGATCTCTGAGTGGAAATCTTCGAGTTCACCACGAAAACAAAAGGGTTGAGCAGATCGCTCAGAGGGGAAAGTTTTGCTGGAGGTCTTCTTTGACATTAATGGTCTCGTACACTTTGAGTTCATACCTCAGGGTCGTACAGCTACCAGGCATACGTACACTGATATTTTCCATCGTCTTTGTGACGCAAACCGACGAAAAACGTTATTTTTCTTGTATTATGAGTTTTATGGAGTAAGGCGAATAAAATTTGTATTATTATTATTATTTTTATATACTGTTATTATTTTTAATACTATTAAGATTTATATTATCACTAATACTTGTTATTTCAACTTTTTATTATTATTATATATTAATTATTGTAGTTTGCACTCAATATTTGACATTCCATTCTCTGAGTGATATATGATTGCTCTTCCTCAGTTTCTCGTCTATTTGAAAATTAATTCTCGTATCCTGAAATATGAATTCTCCTAGGTGATATTCTCTATCTTTTCCACTTAGTTTCATCTTTTTCTCCCTCCAGATTTGGCTTTCAGATCTGTATCTTATCTATTTTATACTTCGCTATATAGTAAGGATCTGTAAAAGGGCGAACTCGATTTTCTCAAGTCTATGATCCAGATAGATTTATTAAAAATTTATTACAACATGATTAAGGGACGATCGTATTGCATATGAAAGAATTATTATTATTGGTATAACTATAAGACGGGCTTATACAAGTCATTGTTTCGAGCAGTGGTACGAGCGACTATGGTCATAAAGTGTATACATGTGATCAACGTCACAATATCCGAATTGTTATAGTATTAATAATGATAATTGAGAGTGTCCAGAGAATTTGGAATAATGTGTTTTGTTTAATTTTTTGGCATTGATGGAATAATATATCTACTAAAATGTATTTTTTTATTATTGTTTACATTTTTATTCCAACTGAAATTTTTTATTTTTACTTATCTATATAAAAATATATATTATAGAATATATGTTAGGAGTGAATCGATTCAGCTTATTTGGCAAAATTAGACTTCAATCTCCAATATATTTATATTTATTAATTATTAATATTTATTATATATATAATAGTATTATTTATTAATTATTATTACTATTTATATTAATTATATATATATATTTAATATATTATTATAAATTTAATTTATTATTATTTAATAATATTATTTTAATTTTTAATTTATTAATATATATCTATAATATATATATATTTAATTTATATATTATATTAATTTAATATTAATTTAATATTTATATCATTATTATTAATAATTATTATTAACATTATATAAATAATTTAATTTATTAATAACATTATTATATATATATTATTATTATTATTATATTATTATATATTATATTTATATATATAATTATTTATATATATTAAATATATATATAATTATTATAATTTATTATATTATTATGGATTTATTAATATTATTTATATTATTATATTTATTATTATTAATATATATTATATTGAATAGAGTTATAAATTTAAAATTACTATATGTAATTAGAATATATATATTATATAATATATTAAGTAATATTCTTATTAATTATATAAATATAATATATTTAACATTATTATTATTATTATATATATATACATCTCATAAATATTAATTATTATTATGATATTATTATTATTAGGTAAACTACAAAAATTAAATGTTTATTTTTTCTTTTATATTTGAATATTTTATTTATTATTTATATAATAACAATATTTTAATATATTAAATTTTATTTTATTTTTATGAGTTAGAAATATTATTAATTGCTATTTAAGATGATTAAAGTAAAAAAATATATACATTTTTAGGGATAGCTGAAGCTTTATATTTAAGAAGAAGAATTTATTATTATTCTTATTTAAAACTCAGAGTTTAATTTCTTCCAATATACGGTAGTGTTATATTAGGTTAGGCAAAATAAGTTCTCATTAACTTTACACTTATCAATTAGTGTTTTTTATTTTTTTAATTTTATTTTCAATATTTATTGCAAATTGTTTTAAATAACTTATGTATATATAAGTATTATAAAAGTAAATAATATTTTTTGTTCACTTACATTAATTCCCGAAGTTACATACACACACACCACACACACACACACACACACACATACTTATTATATATTATTATTATTATATTATTATTATAAATTATTAATTAATGTATTATATATTTTATAATTTTTATTTAATATATAATTATATTTAATATTTTTACATTATTTGTATTATACTTATATTATAATATAAATAATATTATTATATTTTTATTTTGATTATAATATAATTTATTTAATGTTATTATTATATTATTTTTATTTTATTATATTATATATTATATATATTATTATATATAATTATTTATTATATATATATTAATTATTATTAATATATATTATTATTATATTTTAATTATTAATATTTCCCACAGTTTGATTATTATGTTAAGAGGCATAGTAGGCTTAATCTCGAGTAATATATATTCATCTATATTATAGTTATTATATAAAAATAAAAATTTTAGTAAATTAAATGGTTTCAATTTAATATGGCATTATTTATTGAATCTATACGTCACTATATGTCACTAGACTGCATCTTGATAAATATTATGTAATACATAACATTCAAAATATGAGGAAAATATTTTTAAGTAATGTTAAGAATTGATGTTACTCAGATTCTATTATTATTCAGTATGGTAGGTTATCGATTATTATTATTAGATATCTATTGTCTTTAATAAGAGATATTTGTATTGCAATATGCTCAGTATAGTACTAATGATTATTGGTATCTCAGGAAAGATTATTTTAGTAACTAGTAATAAATGACTAGAGATCATACTCTGTCTATTTACGAATCTTGCATTATTTTATATTGAAATCTTTCCTCAAGTCAAGGAGATTTACTATCGTAATTTATGAAAATATTGAGTGAAGTGATTTTTTTATTTTTTCTAATACAAAGACCACCGCCTACACGATTTACAGGCTCTCGTGTATCTTATGAGTGATGTGAGTCGATTATTATTTTGATTATACTCAATAACGTTATTCTTCAAGAAGGACGTGTAGCCTCATTATAACCTCCAAGATGTAATTTTGAGATATAATGTTAATCATATATTTTTCATCCATCTATCGTGATTTAGTTGCGACATCTGAGGACTTCTCGCATTAAATATCGCGGTGATATACATCTAGGTTAATTTTCTTTGATCACCCATTTTATTATTAAATAAATAATGTAAATTCTAAAAAAATTAATTTAATTATAAATAATATTATAATATATTAACAATTATAATAATTTTTATTATGTTAATATTTTATTACAATCATACTCACAAAATGATATTACATAAAATTATTACATTATTATTTTATCATTATTATCATTATTATTATTATTTATATAATTATTATTATAATATATTAATTTAATTATCATTATTAATTTATTATATATAATTATATTATTAATTATTTCTTATTCTATATATATATCAATTTAAATGTAAGTATGACTATTAACTAACTTATTATAAGTTAGATACTTCAAGCATATATTATATTATTATTATATTATTATATTTATTTATTTAAATTAATATATTTTATGTGAATATTATTTATTTATTTCATTATTATTTAATATTATTTATACTTTAATTATTTAATATTAACTATATTAACTTAGTATTTTATATAATATTTATATAATATATATTTATTAATTTATAATATATATATATTATTATTTATTATTATAATATATTTAATTATATTATTATTATATTATATTTAATTATTATTTATATAATTTATAATTATTATTATATTATTATTTAATATTATATTATATATAATTTATTATTATATTTAATTATATATTATTATATATATATTTATTATATTATATTATTAATATTTATATATATATTATTTATATATATATTATATATAACTCCAATTTAAATAAGCTATTACTGTATTACTGTTATTACTAACAAAAACATTGAAGTTGATATTTTTTCAAAATATTAATTGACTCTTTCACAACTATACAACTGTCCACTATCAAAAATTGAATTATTCCAAATAGAATAACTCAATCAGAAGAGACTGATTTGCTACATTATTATTAAATAAATCAATTATTAAATTAACAATTATCACTTAATTTAAACATTAGCCACATTATTATCTACTTAGGTATATGGATGAATATTATTGGTAGTGTCAACAATTTATGCACTATTATTTATTGTATATTATTTACTAACACTATATAATCATAATTACAGCTGATAGGTGTTATTACTCTATCATATATCTGCAATCTGAATAAATTATAGTGTGTGTGATTATGAGTTATCACTCATGGAATAAGATCTAAATAATGCAGTATTCTAGTATCGTCATATTATAAAGATTAATCTAATTACACCAATACGAGATCTAGGAACTGTTAGATAATTGAGTATTGAGTCAGAATAAGCTCTACGAAGGTAGCACTATGGAATAATATACAAATAATTTCTAGAAAATTTTGATTAGGATAAAGATAATATGAATATAAATGAAGATAATATATAATAGAGGAATGACTCGAGTCAAGAAGGAAAAAAATTAATATCAAGAATAATTATAAGATAAAAATTAAAAATATTAATATAATATTAAATGATAATATTATAAGGCTATATAGTTATGTATTATCAAATAAGAATACATATAAGATTGTGTTGGAAATTATAGTTACAAGTTAAGAAGAGGAAAGAAGTTGTATTAGTATATCTACAGGACATTGAAAACAATCATGTTTTCTTTAACACAAATTATTATAATAAATATAGTATACGTTAGATTAAGATCGTATAGGGATCATCTTGGCATATCAGGTGGTACCCTCTTAACGTTATTTAATTGCAGTTGGATAGGTCGTCTTTCAAACTGGAAAATAGAGAATAAGAGTAAGCGTATGGAGTTACATCTAAGCATTAAGGATAGTGAGGTATATAATATATGAGTATATTATATAATAAGTTAAACTTTAGTTAAATCAGATAGATTACTTTATATAAAACATAGGAAAATTGAGAGAGTTATTTGATAAATTAATACTCAATAATAAATACTACTGTTAAACCTAACATAATTATTAACCCCATTATCACGAAGGTATGAGGTATATTTTTATTAAAGTAGCCATTACAGCTCGAAGGCCTGAGGCTTACCAAAACCTCACGCTTTAATATATCGGACTCCCCTTCGGTAGTTAGCTAGTTCACTCTTTACTCATTAGTGAATTTACTTAAATCATACCCTATTATTCTCAAAGCACTAATATCCCCTTGTTCTCATATCGATAGGTAAATTATATGAGTGATATGTTGTTGCTTAAGAACTCTCTGGTATATTATATATATATATATAATATGAAAACTGTTTATATTCAGTATGATATTTAGGTTACGTTATGATTAATAAATTTATTACTTTTATATTGAGTACAGTGTAGAAAATCTTAACCATTACTGTAAATATATTTGTATAGAGAGTGATATGTTTATTGGGTATGGTAAGTTATTTATCTCATGGGTTAAATTAAGGCTTGCCAGTTAGTATTGTAATGTGTTTTATATATAGAACGTGTATGCTCGTTAGGTTTATGTTTTCTGTAGTTGTGTATTTGAGTAGGTTTGTTTAGGTTTGTTACCTGAGTGATAGGACTTTATGCTACCTCTATTTATGGGATCTAAATGCGTGTTTACTTCCTTCAATAGTTTTTCTGAAGATAAGTATGTTTGATATATCCGTAAAAAAAATTATTATGATATGGCAATAGTATTGATCTATTTAATTAGACTTATTTGCATGTAAACGTAAGTGGATAACTACTTTATGAATTTGTGAAAATAATATTGTCATAATTCATATTAGATTCAATAAGTATGTCACTAGATTATATTAGTAGTTCTCTTTAGATTAGATTATATTATGTGTACTAACTTTGTTAGGTAATATTATGTTTATTAGATTTAATACGGAGTTTTATCCTATGTTTGAGTCTGATTATATCTCTAGTTGAGAAGAAGTGGGAAACATATCAATGTATTAGTAATTTTGATATGACCTGTTAGCCCTTTATCTCCTTTGATAAGTAGAGTTAATTTTCCAAGGAATATTTATATTATGCGGAATTATTATTATTATTCGAATACATCTGATTGAGTATAATATTGTATGGTATTGCAATTATTATTTTTAACAAACAAACCCAAATTTATGTCAGTAGTTTATATGTATATGTTAGCTTTATTGTTAGCTTCTATAAATTCTTTGAAACTAGTATTTTCACCAAATGGCAGAAGAAAATAACTGCAGGTATTATATTATTAGAGTTGAGTGAGTATTATTGATTTTAACTATTGATATATTATTGATCTATTGATAAAAATATAGTTTATATATAATTTTTTATGTTATTTTTATTATATCATGAACTCTTGTTAACCGTTAGTACTCAAATGAATACTAATTTATTTATTCATTATTATGTTATTATAGTCATTCACGGAATATATATTTATTGTTATTATATTTATTTAATTATTGTTATTATAAGAACGGATTTTAAAACTTATTTATATTGATTATTATTTTGCATTATTATTATTTATTCAATACAATTCATATTTACAATGAATATTTTTAGTTTGTATAATAGTATATTATCAAATATAACAAAGGAATTTGAATTATTTATTTAATATTGGTATTTTCCGCAAGTTTAATTATTAAAATTAGTTATCATATTGTGTACTATCTGGTTTAAATACTTTGAACTTTAGGTGAAAAAGACATTTAGTGACTAATGATAGAAGAGATCAAGTTAAGTATTATGTATCATTTGTTTTTAGTTTTAGCGGAATTTATTTTGCAATGTAATGTATTAATTTATATTACACTATATTGTATGTATTTAGAAGTTTGTATGCTCTGAAATAGAAATTGTTAATAGGTTACGATTTGTAAAATTATAGTAATTTCAGATTGAATTAGGACAACTGTCAAGTGATTGTTTTAAGTGCGGAAGTTTGTTTATGTTAGTAGTTTAATGAGTTTATTGCGTACGTATTTATATTATTATTTATTATTATTATTATGATATGTATATATTTATTATTTATTATATTGTTATTTATTATTATTATTATGTATTAGTATTATTATATTATTATTATTATCTATTAATATATTATTATTATGTATATTATTATTATTATTTATTATTTCCTATTATATTTATATGTATTATTACTTTATATTATTATTTATATTGTATTTATTATTTTATTTATGTTAGAAAAATTATTTAATATTCAGTATTTTCATGATACTTATCATTATATATATATATTATAATTATATTATATTATATATTGGGTGTGTTTTGGTTTGTTATGTATGTGACGAATAAATTATATAGTTTCAGGTTATATTTTAATTAGTACAGCTTTATTAATGTTTAAAAACGTTGTACGTTGAGCCATATATTCTGTTGATGGATTTTTTCAGTTAGTTTATTTATTAAAGAACTTTATATTATGTGTTGTTATGTTTATTACTACGGGAATAATAGATTCATCTCGATAATGGATATGAATCAATATATATGATTCAAATATATTCAATTAAGGTCAATTTTGAATGAGGAATGGTGTATGTGGTGGAGTGAGGTATAGTTCTTGATTGGTTATATCGAGTGTTGATTACTGATTTTACTAATTTACTTGCCTTAAAACAATTAATAATTTATATCATAACGCTTTAACTGTGGATGGTTAATTATTATATTTCTGAAAATATTCTTTAATGTTAATGTAGAGTAAAATTTTTAGTTATTATATTTTTATGTTATAGTGATTGTAGTTAAACTATTTGTTATGTTGCAATTTATTCTTAGTTTGGTAGGATTATGATTATTATAGACTCTATGAATAGGTTTTAGGAGTGTGAAATTTTTGTTAAATACATAACGAGTTTGATGTAAAAAATTTGTTACGTTATGACTTTATATTAATTTACAAGTTGTCAGTATGTATGATATGACAGGATTTATATGTTAAATTTCTGTATTTAAAATATTACAGATGTTAATATAAATAATTAACTTATTGGTATGTTAGAGGTAATGCTTGATTAAAAAGATTGGAAATAGGTACGTTTTGTATACGAAGTGTTTAGGTACTTTACTTGTATTGTTATATGCACTCAGCGGATTATTATTATTTTTAATTATATATTTAATTTAATTAATTAATTTAATTAATTAATTATATTATTATTTATTTAATTTATTATATTATTATATATTATTATTATTTAATATATATATAATATTATTTATTATTATATATAATTTTAATTTTATTAATTATTATATTATTAATATTACTACCTTTTTATTAGTTTGTTTTTTGTTTTTGTTTGTCTAAGTTCATCAGGATACAAATTTGAGCTTATATATATAGTACTATCTTATTATATGGGTTTTTACATATTAATTATCCATAGTGAACCTGTTATTGTTTATTTTTAGTTTAGTATTGTTTGTTCTAACGGAGGATATTATATTCTACCTTTATTGAATTACTAGATATGTGATTCGTATATTATTATAATATTATCGTTCGTGCGTCGTATTCTTGTTATTTAACTTTTTTATCTATCTGATGTTGAAATGAAAGTATTAAATTCATATAATTACATATTAAGGTAATTTGGTTTATACTCACTCAACTCTATTTTCTTCAGTAGTTTAGATTTAATATATTATTCTCAGTCTACGTGCTGATATGTTATGACTTATCTCTCACATCATCTCTACGCTTATGTAATAGTTTATTGAATATCTTCTATAAGATTAAGGAGTTTCGTTATATTCCCAACGATGTGTCATTTATATTATATAATTTTGACCTACCGTAGAACAAAGGACTCCGGGTCGACGTGGCTGTAGGCTATTGCCTGTATTCCATGCTATTCGTTAAAAAAAAATATACTCATTATAACGGAGGATCTAAAAAAATCTAATAGACCTAATATTATCACTTTGTGTGAGTAAATTCATTCAAGTATTTATAATTAATTACAGACATCGACTTATTATAGTTACAGCTTATAATATATAATGGGTTATGAGAGGTAAATGAGTGTTGATATATCCGTATTGAGATCGACGTATTGTGAAATATCTAACTGTTAGGTTTAGACAGTACGATTTAAGTTGGTATCTAAATATAGAATAGACGTTTAGTTGTCTCATTCGTTACGTGACTCGATATTAATTTATAATACCCTTTATGTTATGCAGAACTACTAGTAGAATCAACCCATCGATCGTGTGAACGCTCTGGAGTTACGTTTACTGATTAATATATAGGTTTCTACTCAGTTTATTCGAACTAATCTGAAAATATTAACAAACAGCATTGTACTTAAAAATAAAACGATTATAATTAAATCTGACATTCTATGAATCAATAATTTATCGAACATAACTTGAGGACTTAAATACCCCCCCCCCAAATATATATATTATTTAATTACTAATAACACATGGAGTGTAATTCTATTATGATATTTACACCGAATAACACAATGGTTTTTACTCACAGTATATATATTACCAGTAGTTCACATGACTATGCATTATAATTAAATTATTATCATCTATTGAAGGGTTTTACTTCTTTCCTTGTTGAGAGAGACTGAGTGTTACTGTACTGAATCAAAAATGCACGAAAAATGGTTAAGTGTGTACTGAAGGCTTTATACTTACATCCTTTCTAAGGATGTTGAATATATATGAACTTTAGGAGAGAGATATATAATTAGATTAATTATTACCTCCAACTTGTAAATTCCTATGTTTCTCTGATTTTAGTATATAATAGAATAATATGATTTAACATAATTAAACTTATATGTTTTAATGTATTTATATTTAGTTTATTATGTTATTTATAAACCACCTTTTCTATGAATAAATTATATGTATATATAATAATTAAATAAACTTGTTATTTACTACCCTCGTTATATGTTCGCTTTTAATATGAACTATTAGATTGTTAATAGATATATAGCTAGTTTAACATTTCTAGGTTGTGATATATATTATATTGTGTATTAAGTTAATTTTAGTTATGTTCACAGTTAGCTATTACAGAGAGTAAAACTTTTTACGTTATGTTTGTCATTTATCAGTTGGTATTATAGTTAATGGTATATGGTAAATAGGTTATTTTTACAAAATTTTTTATACAGTTTAATATATGTTACTATTACTAATATTATATATACTACTATTTAATGAATAATTAATTTTAATTTAGTCATGTTTAGGAGATATGATTTGATAAAGTTTGTGAATAGTATTATGTTTTGTATGTTAGCCTTGTAGTATATTATTTTAACTGATTGATTAAGTTTGGACCTTTGTTAAGTTAGCAGTTTAATATAATAATAATCAATAAAAATATTATCATTTTTATTATCTTGCTTAAGATTGTGTCAAGGTTTGTCGTTGTATGCGGGTAGATATATTCTTAGTTCAGGTTATTAGATTGCTATGTTAATGTTAACTACTTTAATGTAGGGAACTTTGTTACGTTCAATCAATACTTTCTCAGCTACTCTGCATAATAGTAATTTATTACACAAAGGTTTAATATTGGTATAAAACTTTTTGATTTTAAAAGTTACCGTGTTAATGTAAAAATATTATACTGTGTTATGTTTAGAGATACATAGATTTAGGACAATATAGAGTTATTGAAATAAGATTTACGTTCTGGTCAGTATGTGATGTTAGTTACTTATTTATTGAGGTGTTCTGGTGGTTGCACTATTATTTAGTTAATAGTTAACAGTTTATTTCATGTTTAAGGGTGTGTTCAAAGTTAATTTTATAGTCGTTGTGGTATAGGTAATTATCTTAGTTCAGGTGACTGCTATATGTTAGTATCTCTTATTTTAATGTTATGTAAAACTTTTGTTACTAAGTCATACAATATATATTGGATTGATCTTTTGTTATATAATAAAGAACCTTGAATTATATGTTATGTTTTATTTAGCTACTAATAAAATCATATCTTCTAAGTAAGTTCTTTCAATTAAAAATGTCAAATAATCAATAGATCAAGGATGAACAGTAAGGTGGCAGGATGGTGGTTTGATTTACTGATTTACTGCTTTAGGGTATGAGAAAGTACAAAGAAAATTATTCTAATTAAAAATAATATGCTTTGAATAATCAATAGAATCATATAAGTAACAATAAGTAATCAATTAAAGATATAGCAGAAATATATAATTATACTGAACAGGTAAGAGTAGGTATTGGGTTAGGAGTTATATTGATTTACTTTTATTTATACTGCTTATGGGTATGTAGAAAATCAATTGACTAATATATTATATAATAGTAATTAAAAAATTTGAGTTGAAATCAATAATGATTCAAATAAATCATAATTATAGAATCTCACATACGATAGCTGAGATACAGCATTAGAGGATTATAGGTTGTGACGAGATGGTTGACTTTCCTGATTTCTGCTTTAGGGTATGTAAAGTATGTAAAACATGACATTTTAGTAAATTTTTTGACTTGAGTCAATAGATCAATATAGATCACATAAAAAATCATTATTAAGTATCATATATTAGATTACGGTAATTAAAGGGCTGAGGAGGAGCTAGTTTGGTGGATTATACTGATTTACTTGATGTGATAATATAGAGGGTATGTGTGTAAAAAAAAATACAAATAAATTGAAGCATTCAATTGTAGTATTATTAACATATAAAGAATAAGAAATTTTATTTATTTTAATTTATTTTATTTATTAATATTTATATTTATATTTAATTTTATATTATATTATGGTATTATATATTTATTTATTTATTTCTTGATAGGTTATCTGTAAACCATTATTTTCCGAATTTAATTACAGACCTAAATTAAATATATATGTAAAGACCAACAATATATTACCATTTCTATTCCAAGTAAACGTATCTCTTAGTTTTTGCCCTTCTATTTCCATATCTAATCGCTCATATATATAGAATATACTAAGTGGCTGACCAGCACCGGGAGTACCGGTAGCCAAACTCCTCAGGATTACATATAATAATACCATTTTACTTACAACCTCAATAATCTAAAATGACAATGCATCTCACAAATTATTATTCAGCTTAAACGATTAACACTATTTGTTATGTTTATTATATTTATAAATGGGGTGGGGTTCCCCTTACGGGGGACCCACGGGACGTAAAACTTCCTGAGTCTACGATGATGAGTTACTCATCATATCTAATAACTACCCTCCAAAATATTTTAGCTCTCGATCGATAATTATCGAGTCGAGAGACAGTAGTCTAGGCTATTCGGTATATAAAATTGTCGGAGATTAGAATCGCGATAATGCTCTCGAAGAATATAAGTTGAAAACCGCGAGTATAGGTGATAAGTGGAAAAACCATACAGAGAGATAAATCTAGAAGATGAAATCTGAAACGATTAAAGAATAACGAATTCACGTGATAAGGCCGGATAGTCACGTATCACGTTTTCGGACAGCTGCATGAAGATCTGACTTCCCTTCGGATCGAATCTTCGACGTATATCTCCTAGAAATATTTTATTTAATAATAGATGAATATGGAATAGACTCCTCCTGAGGTGAATTAAATATATGATGAGAGCTCTAGATCCAATAAATGAAATAAGAGTTACACTCAATCAAGATAAATAGTCTCTGAGATAAATAAAAATACACAGAAAATAAAAATAATCAATAATAATAATATTACATTTCAATTAAGAATAATAATAAATAATACTCACACTTAAAAATATAAATATAAGCATGAATATAAAAAGTAGTATATTTATATCATATTGAAAGAATGAGCATGAAATAGATTAATAGAAGTATAGTGTGTGTGTGTGTGTAGTGAAGTGTGATTGACATGCTGTAAGGGGATAGCGGCAATTCTATCGTACTGAATCAAGTAGCTCACGCAGAGCAGAAAGATATGACCAGTAGCCATACAGGCAATGCACAAGACAGGGTATCAGACAGACCTTGGTCTTGTCTGTCGTCAGGTTGGTCGATCTTGTCCCGTAGCCTAATCTTCGCTCGCCCAGAAGCCGCCCACAAGGGCGTAAGCGCATTATCGCGTCGACCCTCGGGGAGGTACCCCCTATATACATCCTAAGACTTGAAATTTCGCCTGTTTTGAGCTTAACCCTACATAGATCATATGTCCAAGTTGAAAAGCAATTACCTCTTATTCCTTTCTATACAGTATGAAGATGGTAATACTGTGTAGCGCACTCAATATCTTGTGCCAAATTTATTACTAATCATTATTCACTTCGGTAAGCGATATACCAAATGGTTTTTATGATATTTACTCTGGATTATTATTTAGTATTGCATTATATATTGAACATTTCTAAGGCTCATAAAATATATCTATTTGCTTTTATAAATGATATAAATAAAGGTATCGGATATAATAAAATTAATAATACATTAGGTATACGCTTACAAGGTCTATTTATCATATATATATATTAATAATATATATTATATATATATATATATATATATATAATATATTATATTATATATATATTTATTATATATATATAATATAATTACTTAATTAATATATATATTTTTAATATTATTATTATATATATATATTATATAATATATATTAATTTTAGCTATATATTACCCAAATTATTCATATAATTTATTTGTTCAATCTATTTTTTAAAAGTTTGAATTTATATAATATACTTTTTTGTTTGTTTTCTGATTTAAATTAAATATCTTCTGAAATAAATATTTAAAATAAAGCTTAATTGTATAAGATGATATATTAAAATCAATTATTTAATATGAAAAAAAAATATAAATCTTATTTCCATTTATAAAGGTATATTAAATTAGTATATATATATATACTAAACATGTAAAAAACTTATTTTCAAGTATTTACTTTTATATTGATATAAACTATGTATTTCCCCCCTTTTTGTTTTACTGTTTATTAGTACAAATTAAGTTCTCCATGATGTGAAACTAAGGTTGATGTATCTGGTAGAAATTTCATTTAGAAAAAAATTATTTTTGCAAAATCTATTACTCATAAAGTCTACTTTGATATAACTAATATATACGATGAGATGAAAATCACATAGAAAAACCATACACACTAGCGTAGAAACACAAATAATACGAATTAATAAGAGAATAGCTTAAGATAGGCAAATATCTACGCGGAAATAAAAGAGAAACACAATTATATTTAATTTTGTTTTATACATACTTATGTTAGATTAAAACCACTAATAAATAAACAGGGGAATTAAAGAATTTTTTTTTCAAGTATCTTCTTTATAAGCAATTTTGAAAACAAATTACTAATCTTTTATTTATATGATATGATAAGTTATGAACACGTTGTCTTCAACAAAACTTTTTTGAGGCGTTATAAAGCGCACACACTAAAACACTTAATATTTAGTAACAAGTATAATCACTACGATATTAATATACAGGTTATTTTACTCATTCATATCGAATATGTGTTCTATGTAGAGTGAATACACTGATAATACATATAGTGTGTAAATATTAATAATAATACGATCATTATATACATCTCTTCACTCGAGGATATAAAATCAATACACATAATAATGAATAATATGCAAACGAAATTATTATATCAGAGATAGTTAATTCTGGAGCATTAAATCAGATTGAATTAATTTTGCATATCAAGTAGAATACTCGAATATAATTCTAATCAATATAACTTATAAAAACCTTAAATAACGATAGTCACTACAGAAGAATATATTAACCGAAACTAATTAATATTAATAATATAATAAAAAATAATAGATAATAAATAATAAAATGAATTAGTATAACTATATGGTAGCTAATAATATAGCTGAATACACTCGAAAGAAATGATAATAAACTCACGAAAAATAGAATGCGACCACCTTACAAATTAATAATAAAGAATAATGATAATAATAATAGTAATAATTATTTCATATTTTGGGATTACACTGTCGTATTATCTATCACACAGAAATCACCTCACCTCATATCACTTATCAACTCTCAATATATTATTATTATTATGTATATGTTATGCTCTTGACTCTCATTTTCTTAATCTAATTGACTCACTTTCTCATCATACATTAGAAATAGAAGTGGAGACTAATTAAATAAAGACTAAAGACATGACCACCAGAAATTGGTAGAGAAAAAGTATCACACACAGTTAAACGTATAACCGAAAAAATAACAGACAATATCCTATCTTTTTAGTCAGATACGTATGTAAAAGAAACGAGAAAAGGAATTATACTATGTATTAGGAGAGGAAAACATTTAGAAAACAAATTGTTTAGTTAGTCACGAAAAAGAGCAAGCATATTTCCCAAGCTTTTGCGAGCATCATAAGAGAAGAACTAAAAAAAGTAAATGTGAAGGGCAAAAACGTCGTTCACAATATTTCAGGTTTTATTTCGCTCCATGCCATTCTAGGGTTTCTCACAAAAATAAATCAAGTTCAGTAATAATCAATGATGGTTCTGCGCACTACGAGAATATCTCGCAAAGAATCAAAAATCATTACAATGGAATAAAAACATAATAATCACAAATAATACCATATACATAAAATAGATTACAAAGAGATACATATGGAGATAATCATAAAATAATTCAAAAATACAAATTTGATTATCTCGGAGATCACCCCGTTAGTAGACGATTTGCCCAATAATAATAAGTAATAATAGATTAATAATCACATCAATTAGAGTCAAATACGATGAATAAGACACTATAACACTATAGAATTAAATATCATGACTCACATTATTCTGCAAATAATATGTCATATGTAATATTTATCACGAATTATGAGGCAGATTAGAGTCATATACAAATCACAGTAATAGAAATATGAGATCTACATATACATAAATAAATCAAGTAGTTAATACAAGAAAATAACATGGAAGTAATCCAATAACGATCAATAAATATTATATGTATGTTATTACTTTGATTATTATTATTAGTATATTATTGCACTAAACTCTATGCTCATTCGCAAATGTTTATCATTCTCAATTATTAGAGTTTATTCTACAAGAGTGAGCTCATGATAAATTTTATTATCATTCTGTAAACAATCTTGATTGTTATTTTTAATATTGATGGGAGTGTGTGTACTGAATAGCGGAGTAGTTTATTCATTTATTCTTGATAGTGAATTATTCTGTCATTTCATTCCACACCATTCGCCTGAATCTCTTTATTGATATATTTATTATTTGATTATTGATTATATCCTGGTCATTTATCTTAATCTACAATTTTTTCGTTATCTTATTCTAGTCTATTATTTATTATTATTATTATTATTTATTATTATTATATAATATTATTATTGATGTAACGTACATATTTATCCACCTTTGGAAATCCTCATTGATTCAGGAGATCAATTGTGGTATTATTCCATAAACTTATTGTATTGTGATTAGTATTCACACCAGCGCACTATATCATCACTTCATCTCAATTACAGTGTATCAGCATTACGAATATTATATATCTCAGATGTTCTACCCACATTGATACTCAAAATATGATTGAATTATAATGGGAAATATTATTATATTATGATGACTGTAGTTGACCTGATTACTCGTGGCCATTGCAATAAGTAATTTCTGCCCGATCATCTCATCCGACCTCCATATTAGATTATATTTACTTTTTATGGGATTATGTGCTAATATGTGAGATAAGTTGTTTATGATATTTGTGATTACATTTAATCACTTCATTATTAGTCTAACATTACTAAGGGAACTGAATTCAGACGAAATAATTATCTATTTATTATTATTATTATTATTATTATATATTTGTCGTTATTATTATTATTATTATTGATTATCTCATTATTATATAATCTCACTTATTAGACACTCTCAAGTGAGGGCATGATCTCACTCTCTTGGTAGATTAGTCCTGACTCTCATACCTATAATGTAGTGCTCACTGGCATTGATAAATATTGTTTTAATTATTTATTTGTATATTTTTATATTAATATTCATATTATTGTTAATTATTAATTATCTAGTGTATATTATCAGTGGCAAGTAATTCAATCTTATTTTAGTATTAATATATTATTATTATTAATATAATTATTATTATTATTATTATTATTTATAATAAATTAATATAACATCATTAATTATAATTCATTATCTCTCCCTATGATATTATTTTATTATTTATTTTGATAATATTTCCCCGAATAATTATAAATTATTTAAATTTTTTTTACTAAATTATATATAATATGATTTTTAACTCTCATTATTGTTTTTGCTTTTTACAAATTATGTGTTACTTCTTTTATCTGTCTTGTCATTATTAATAATAACTCACTTATCATGTTTGTTTAACAAAATTATTCATGTCATTTTACATTTATTGATTACATCACTTTACTTAATTCAAACTCATGATATTATATTATTATTATTATTATTATATTATTAATTGTCATATCCTTTCAATTATATATATTCTTTCTAACAATATATATTATTATTATTTAATTAATCATTAGAACACAAATTATATAACCATTATACTCTCATTACGAGTATAATTATTATTAATTATAATTATTATATATAATATTATTATCTTTATTATTAAGTTATTATTATTATTATATATTATTATTTATTATATTATTATTATTATTATTTCTTATTATGTTATTATTATATATTATCGATACGCGATATCAAATTTTAGACTGTGTATCATTGTATAATGTATTTGATTTCAAAAAATATAAGTGTATTGAGATATTTTAGTTATTTGAAGCGTTATCAATTATTACAAAATATAGTCTTTATATATTTTAATACAATAAATATTATATATTATTACCTATTATTATCATTCGTTATTATTATTTATCATTGATCTGCTCTATTATAAATTATCTGTTATCCAGACCTCTCATCCACTCGAATAGATTTATTTGATTATATTCGCATTAGAGGTTTTTTAATTTAATCCTCACTTGATTATTATTATTATTTTAATTAATTATTAAATTATTATATATTAAATATATTATGATTATATATTATATTATATATTATCATTTAATATTATTAATTTATATTATTAAATTATAAAATATATATTAATTATTATATTAATTATTTATTATTATTTATTATTATTTATTACATTAATTATTATTATTAATTAATTAATTAATCATTTAATATTATATTTATTAATATCTTTAATTGTTACTTTATATTAAATAGAAAGTTAGTATATAAAACTTTATAAAGCGGATAGCTACTACCTCAACATTGCCTTGCTCCTATATTTGAGTTATAAAAGCAATTATTGTATTTATGGGTTATAAATTAATAAATCAGTTGGTATTTAGTATATGTTACTAAAATATGTAACCAAGGTAGGAAATTAGAAAGAGCTAACAATGGAAAAAATTAAACTTGTATATCAACGTGCGCTAAAAAGTTAATTAGTAAAGGTTGAAATTATATATAGGTTCCAGTTAGGTGTTATTTTATCTGAACAATTATGTTTTCTAAAGTAATTTTCTTGTTGCACTCTACTACAGGTGTTTTGCGATTATGATATCTGCTATATTAATATATATAGTGCGTCATCCAGAATGACCGCCTTTGCTATTATATTTAAACAAACTGCTATATTTATCTCAGGTCGCATATCTAACCGATTTATTTAAATTTTCTATAGTCTATGTTGAGATAAGGTTACTGTTAAGATAAATGAAAAGTTTTTATACATTGCGAAATTTATTGCTAAAAACATTAATATTTGATTACTACTTGGATTTGAGGTTAAAAAGTTATATATATAAAAATTGTGTGTAAAATTATGATAAATAAAACTTAGTTTTAAAAGTTGTTTTAGTACCTTGTGTCAAATTTTTTATGTATGAAAATGTTAGTTTGATTGAATGATTTTTTATTCAAAGTTTGAAGAAATGGTAGAATGCAAGAGAAATCTATTTAGATTTGCATTTATAATTTTATTTATAAATTGGCTGCATCAACTTCATCACAATTTACGTCGGTTTAATCAGGTGGATGCAAATTATTACAAGGTTTAGTTAAGTGTCTGAGCATTTAGCGACTATACTATTCAATTTTACTGTACATAGGCAGTAATTGAGTTGCCTAACTTTGATCAATAATAGTAGTTGAGTAATATTTAACATTCTAGTCACTTTACACATGATGTATTTAATCAATTTCAGAAGGACTCAGAGGCACATGGTTCTTCACACATAATATTAGCCTATGATATTATATAATATAATATATTAAGTGGTTAAGCACTCCACTCTTCCTAACCTAACCAGCAGTGTCCAACTATGGTATTAGGATATGGACTCTCAGGATTTATGGTATCATTACTTTCACTTTTTGACCACACAAGTGCTTGAAAGTTAGCTATCCTTAAGTTAGCATGATAATTCGAGAAAAGGTCCTAGTGGGAGGTTATACTTTATCTTCTCTCATAAGAAGCTTGGTGTTCGGCCCAAGTTATTACTGGCCTCATTCTTAACAGTAATTCTAGACACAATGAATCGCTCTATGATTTTAGTGTTGACTATCTTGTGATATTAACTCGTGCTCGAGGAATTGTATAAATAGGCTTGCCTATATCTTGGATCACACCTATATTCTTATCACGTATCGATTGAGAGGTACTGACTCCAAGGGGATATTCCCAATGACTCTAGACGTAACGCATAGCGAAAAAGTGACGTTTCACTTCCTCACCCTCGCTAAAAAACTAATATATTTTCCAAAAATATATAAAAATTTAATATAACTCTCATTATAGCCCAGAGACAAAGATCATATCTTTTCAGTGAATATTAAGTGACAGATATCAGCTCGAAATTTTAATTTATGAAGATAGATTAGAATAAATATCCCAGGGTCGTTTGAGTGAATGCAATGTTTAGCTACTCACAATACCGTAGACCGTTTAGTGATAAATAAATATATTATTTTTAGTACTGATATATGCCTCTCAGACCTGATGTGTTTGGCACAAAGGTAAATTTAGTGATGTTTTACCGGAAATTCTTGAGATATAGTGACTTTACTCGCCAGCTGGAAATTAAATTATATCCGTCTCTATTTGGTGCAAACACTATTTAAGAAGTGTATTTGAATTACTTATCTACTTAGTTTTACTATTGTAGTTAGGGCATGTAGTTAAGATTTTTGTCATGTTGAGTTCTTACCTTTAGATTACTACTATTAAACAATCCAAAGGCAATGCATAGCCGATAAACCTTCCTATATATTATATATTATATATAAGTACGCCGAAACAACACTAATTTTTCTTTGCTGCTTTTTTTGTAATAAATGGATACATAGCATTTATTTTGATGAGTGCTAAGTAGGTGAGTTAATTTTATGAGCAATAGTTGGGTATATTAGGCGGATTGTTGTAACGACAATAATCTCTTTTTTTTTTCGATAATTTAAATTTATATCTATATATTATTTATTATATTATATATATATATATTATATATAATTATATATATTTATATATTAATATATATATATATTATATTATTAATATATATAATTATATATTATTTTATTATATTATATATATTATATATATAATATATATATTTATAATATATAATATTAATTTAATATATTATATATATTATATATATATATATAAATTATAATATATATTATATATATATAATATTATAATATAATAAATATATATTATTTAATTAATATATATATAATTTATATATATATTATATATTATAATTATTATAATGTTAACGTGATTACTATATTCTCAATTGCAGAAAGAGATTCTTATTATTTTGATACAAATATCACAAAGGGCCAAGTGTGATTTGAACACCTTACTCTTTAGGTATATGGTAACAAGAGTTAAGGGTATATAAGTGTTCCAATTCCACTAGGGGCATTATGTGTATATTTTGTACAAATAATAATTGTCTCAGGTATTTAATTGCATTGAAAATTCATATAATACTTAATTATACAGGTCCCGAGTTAATATATAATATTACCTCAAGTGTTTGCCTCTGAACCGAGTGTTGATGGAGAGTATAGAGGCTACCACTCGGACCATTAAAACATTGCCTCAACTCCTCTTGAGAATACAAAGATTGCTTTTTACGTAGGTAATTGGTGTGAGTTTATCTCTATTTTAGTTCATTGTATGTCACAAGATATAAGTTAACACGCTTTGGTATTTACCATCCTTTAATTAATGCGGTTAAGGCTTCAATCCCACTTAGGGCTTGTATGATATATAATTATTGTATAATATATATATAAATATATTAAATAAATATATAATATATAATATATATAAATAATATATATTAATTATATAATATAGATATATTAATTATATAATATTATATTATATATATAATATATTATATAATATCTCGTCCCCAGGTAAAGGGCTCCTAAAAAAGCAGTTGCCAAAACCTATCGTAATATTAAATTTAATTAATTTAATTTACGTGCATTGTGAATAAAATTCATTTGATTTTGTGCTTTTGGTTTAAGTACTATTAGTAAAGAGTTCGGAATGTAATAGAACTATAATGAAAGTCACTTTTTGCCTAGTATTCACTCACTCAAGGCTAAAATTAATATGTATATATACAATTATAAAAACTTATCATAACCTTACCAATTTATCATACATACCTACGTCTTTTTGCGATTCATATATATAATATATTAATATATATTATATAATTTATTATATATATTATATTTATTAATTATATATATATATTATATTAATAATATATATTGATTATTATTATAATAAATATTTATTATTTATAATATATATATTATTTAATATAATAAGTAATATATATATTTAATTATAATATATTAATTTATAATATTATATATATATAATATTAATAGTTATATTAATATATATTAATATATATATATATAAATATTTATAGTATTGATATATATTAATAGTGTATAGATTTAATATAGATATTAATATATCATTATATAATAATTTATATATATATATATATATATATAGATATTTATATATATATATTTAATTAATATATATAATAATATTATATATATATATATATATATATATATTATATATATATATTTATAATATCCAGATACTGAATATCAATAGATGTCTTGATATTTATCCATGGATAAATATTTTTATAGTTGGTACCAATTTGTAATAGATGGAGTAATATTTGAAAGACTTCTAAGACTGTAAGGTATGAGATAGACAGATGTACTGAGTAAGAACAATAAGTCGTTAGCTGTAAAGTTAGTATGTATTTTGGTTAGTGGTGAAATAGATGGATATCTCTTAGCTATAGCATCTCATAGCGGGAGTAGTATATATATATTACATACATTGAGGAATAATGTGTACCCGGAGTTAGACGTAAGAAACATAGTGGAGAGCGTGATGGCCGATAATGGCTTCATGCCTGCGAAGATATTCAAGAGACATCTGATCTGATTTTGTTCTGTAATAGAAGGACCTCATAGATTTTTAGTGCTACCACTCTTGGTTTTTTTTTAATATACATCTCTAGTTATTATAAACTTTTAAAGATTGTAGGTCTGTTTGGGTGTCTGAATGTAAACCGGAGATATCGAAAGTATGCTATGCACTCTTCTCCGGACAATAACTTTTTAAATTATGATTATATATATATTTGGTGGGTATTATGTGTACTCGTGGGTGGTGTACCGTACAAAGCCAAGTCATTTTATGAAGAGTTGGACTGGTAGGTTCTCGGTACCATAACCATCTCCGAATGACATTCCTTCTTGTATTTGCTAGAAGATAAACATCTGTTTCGAATATCTAGAGGAGTTGGAGAGATACTATGGCAAGAGACATCCTGAAAATGGCCGAGTCTCGTCAGTTTAAATGTTACAGGGAATAAGTTGCTCACAGTAGGCTTGTCACTGGTAATTGTATCATTATTGAGTGATGATGTCACGGGATGTGCAGAGAATAGATCTGCGCACAGGTTTATCGACGTGGTTCCGGTATTGTGATCAGTTAGCTGTTGCATGAATACAGTGCGTATGCATTCCATCCACGGATAGCTAACACCAGCTTTAATTGCTTTAGTTGAGTAGTATTGAACAGATAGATATATTAGTGGTACGGAGTTTTATTATGCGGCTGATACTATCTAGACAGACTCAATATAATGATAATTAGTTTACTTTTAGGTGGTCAAATTGATGCATTGTTATTCATCTATGTGACAAAACATTTGAAACTTAGACATTCAACCGACTTTTAATACTTCTCTAGGTTCAGTGTGATATAGCTTTAGGTTCTATTCTTGTTGAGATCGTGCGACAATCTAAAAAGATATGTGCAATTAATAGGGTAATTACGATTCTTATAAATTATAAATTATTCTCAAACTTATTCTTTATTTATTTGTTTGATTGAGAGATTATTATTATCTGTATTATATTGATTAGTTTATTCTTTTTTAATTTTATGTTATAATTAATTTGAAACTGACTGATTCATCAAGAAGTCTCTCTGACTTAAAGGCTTCATATTTAAATCTGATTCCTAAATGATTACTCACATTCTAGGCTAACATCTTATGATTGACGATTTGCATCGTTACTTATGTTAATACAGTCCTTCATTTGTTAGTATGTTCCAATGAACTTCGGAGACCCTTCGAAGTAGAAAGGTAATTTACTTCACAATATACTCTTTACTACAGTTCACCATTATAGGATTGATTAAAGCTTTCATCTTTGAGATTTTGACAAGTTCAGAGTTATTCATTATTTAATTATTGGTGTTTTCTTATCTTCCGTTTGTTAATTGAACTGCATATTATACGCTAATTACCTTCTGTGCATTACTAATGTCTCTTAGGCAATAGAACTTTAGCTCTGTAATTAAACGAAAGTAATTTGCTCACGGTGAGAATACTTAATGGAATGAACTGTTTTAAACAAACACCTTCTTGTAGTGTGATAGTCTACTAAGTATGGATTAGTCAATCTTATCGTTAGCATTTTATTTTTTGTTTTTATACCGTTAGGCTTAGGCATTCATTATAAGCTTTGTTAAAAGTGAACTGGTGCCGTTTGAGCACTTGTTTTTATGTATCATAATCTGGACGTTTTATTGTAAATATATTATAATTTGCTTTATCCAGTGACTACACACCAATCTTTAAAGAAAATAAATTTCAAGCTATCCATTAGATTCTAAACTTATACTATGTGTATTAGTAGACAATTTACATGCTTAAAGTAAAAATTTATTATTTTATCTCTTTATATATATCCTTTACCCGACAAAGGTAAAATTAAATTTGATATAAATCTCAGTTAGATATGACAATACTGATTATGAATAAGGCAGTTTGTTATATAGTAAATAGCGGCCATCTTTTGATAAATCATTAGTATTACAATTCACACAGATCATTTTTACGCAACACCTCTGTGATAAGTGTCACTCATGAGTAAAATTATATCTCAAAACCTGCATGTATTTTACGATTAAATGAGCCCTTCATGGTGTCTTCCCTCTATCATAAATTTAATATTTTATATAATAATATATATATTATTAAATATTATTAATTAATTAATATTATATAATATTATATATATATTTTATTAATATATATATTAATATATATATATATATAATAATATTATATATAATTATAATATATTTATATATTATTATATATATATATATATATATATATTATATATATATATCATAATATATATATTATATATATTATATATATAATATATATTAATATTATCAATATATGAAGAAATATATTATTCATCAATATTAATGATGCTCTTATAAATATATTAATTTTTAATATTAACAAATAAATAAAATTTAATATTATATATATATTATTTATATATTTATATTATAAATAATATATAGATATATATATATATATTTATATATTATAATAGTATATTTATAAGTCGTCCATTTCGTAGAACGCTAGGTCTTATAGAACGACCGCGTCAATAATTCGATTATTGGGGTCCTGATCTGAAAAAAATTGAAAGAAAAATAGTTAAAAATTACTTAAAAATAGTAACAAAGCTTTGAACATTAACAATATTTAAAAATACATACATATTGCTTAAAATTGTGGATAAATATATATAATATATCAATATTATTTAAAAAAATAAATAAAAATATTTCAAAGGTCTATAAGATATATACATATATATTATATTTTTATTCATTTAAATAAACCTTTTTTTTTTATTCAAATTAAAAAATATGTGCTCAAGTAACTGTACTGATAATAGTAATACAATATTTTTACTAACTGAACTAGTTACTTAATTATAAATATTGATTTAATATGTTTTGTAAAATAACATTATATTCTGCAATTGATTTCATTATTATTTTATTAAGATTTAATAAAAATACTGCTAGTTTATTATTATTTTACCTAATACAAAGTACAATTATTTATAACTTAAATGATTTTTCAGTAGTGGTTGATTAGTTTGTTATATTAGCTAGTATAGGTCGCCTATAATGCGGGTGCGTACAGGAACTCATATTAACCCCCGCGTTCTTACGAGGGAAGGAATATATTATATTATATATTTATATATATATATAATATTATTATTATATATATATATAATATATATATTAATATATATATTATTAATTATATATATATATATAATAATATATAATATATATATATAATAATATTAATAGTATATAGAAGTTATATAGTATATATTATATAATTTATATATAATATATATATATTAATATTATATATATTATATATATTATATATATATAATATTATAATATATATAGTATATATTATAATATATTAATATATTATATATATATATATATATATATATATATTTTGGTAGGTTTACTGATTATTCCTTATTCTCATATTACTATTATTTTAATTTTATACTGGTATAGTTCACTCTGAATTATAATAAGTATATTTCTCTCTTCATTATCCTTGAAATAATCATACAAAATATAACAAGATAATATTTTTCAATCAAAATACTTAATAAATAAAAGTATTTATATTTTTATTCACTACTGATATCAGTAAACTTGATAAAGTATAATATATTATAAATCATATAGAGATATAAGAACACTCATAAACAAATTGCTAATTAATCAATATTATATCAATATATCATGATACACCATGACAAAATCATATAATGTATCTTATTATAATAATTGTATCTTAATAAACCCGTTAATAAAGAAATACAATTTATTATAAACACTCATTTAACACCTCTAAAACATAGAGATAGAAACGTCCAAAAATCGTTAATTATCATCTCATGCGTGTGAGCGAGTTTAGCGCACTTACGGGAGTGTTGAGATACACCACAAAACAAACTCCCTCCACACACGTACACACCTCCATCTAAGCAACAACCACAACATATCTCCACACGACTCACAACACTCAATCAACACATCTAATATATTTAATTTAAATTAAAAACTAATAAATAAATTCAAAGCTGTTAAACCATATAAATTAAATCCACTTTGTTAATTATAATAACAGTGAAAAGCTTCGCATGTATCTTTTATTATCAAATAGATACGCTTATTTATACATACTTTAACAGTAGGTAAGGCATCTTAGTAGATAATGAACTATTAATTATTTAAATTATTTAATCCTTTTAAACGGTATATGAGATTTAATCTTATTTATTAATTATTACGGATTGACTTATTACGTTGGTAAATAAAAATATAAATAAATAAGTAACATTTATAATTGTTATTTAATTATTTTTAATAGTTAATTTTATTATTATTATTTATTATTTTATTATATTATTATTATTATTAATATTATTATTTTATATATTATTATTATTATTATTATTATTAAATTATTATATTAATTATTATTATTATTATTATTAATGATATAAAAGTAATAATTATTAAATTCTAGTTCGTGTTTAGCAGTCAAATATAAATGAATATAATTAATGAAACTACAAGAAATCTTGATGGCGTCGATAGATAATAAATCTCTAAATAAAAATATATTATATATTATATATTATTATTAATTTATTATAATTAATTTATATTTTTAATTATTATTATTATTATTTAATTATATATTATTATTATATATTATTATTATTATGATATATTAATTATTATTATTATTATTACTATTATATATTATATATATTATTAATTTAATTATTATATTATTCTATTATATATTATAAAATTTCATATATTTATTTATTAATTTATTTTTGTTACCATTTGTCTATTATATAGACTATGTTAAAATCCATTAGCTTCTTCCCATAATATAACTTGGTCCTTCTGGAACACTTACTACCTCTATTGTTATATTATATTTTAAATTTATAAAATTAGTATTATCATTATTATTATTATTCTATCTCTTATATATATAATTATTCCTCACTATTTTTTCTTATTTTAATTATGAATTAATTAACATTAGATATAGAACATTTTATTTTTATAATAAGATTTATTAATTTCGTAACACTGATGACTAAGCATAATAAACTATTATTATTCAGTTAGTCTTCATAATAAACTGAAATATATTGCGCAGTTGCCATAACCCTTGCACCACGTACACTTTTCCTGAGGCACGGTCCCATACCCTCGCTATATAATATTAAAGTTTGGTTCTCTGATGTAATGATCAAGCCTTTCCATAGCGCGCATGTAGGTGTGTTGTAATTTAGAAAAATGGTTGTTAGGTCTGTCCCTACCTTCAGCTTCACTATATTATTATATACTATATATTATATATAATATATTATTATATATTATATATTATATATATATATTATTAATATATATATATATATATATATATATATATATAATATTAATTATAATATTAATAATATAATATATATATTAATATTATATATATATATATATATTAGTATTAATTATATATATATTAATTTATATTTATTATATTATATAATATATATATTATTTTAATTTAATTATAATATTTTAAATTTTAATATTATATAATATATATATTATATATTTCATATATATTTTTTTTTTATTTTTTTATTTTTTTTTTTTTATTTTTTTTTTATATTATATATATATATATATATATATATATATATATATTATATATAAAATATATATATATTATATATATTTGAATATATATAATATATTAAATTAATAATTACTCTAATTTCTTAGTGTATTGACAGTATAGGTGTCGTGTGAAAGGGGCTAAGCACTATAGTGATAGTGTGTACCAATGAAGAAACCAACCTGCTTCTGCTCACATGTGGTAACTCAGAGCTTCTCAGATTTACTTTCTCAGAGTGATTTTGGAGGTTTGATATAGTAAATATTACGTATTCTCAATAAATTTTCAACTATCTACCGCCAAAGCTCACGCTCAGTATAATTGTAGCATCAATAACGCACTCTTTAAAGTGAGGGAGATATAATTGATTTAAATACACAGAATGATTGGAGTAGTGTGAGTAATAGACGAAGTCCATCAGTAAACATGAGGTGTCAGGGAATAAGAAGGGAAGTGACATTACCGCAGCAGATAACAATATCTGGATAGTTTTACAATTATCAACCATACATAAAACTTCAGTGTATATGTAAATATATATATTATATTATAATATATGTACTATATTTATATATATATATATTATATATATATATATATATATATATATTATATATATATATATATATATAATACGTATTATATGTGCTACGATCCACTCAAGTACATAACCCTTTAGTGTATCTTCTATATAGTTGATGACATATATATATACGTAAATAGGTTATACTATGTGATATAGTTTACGCGTATAATAGTAAAATGTATAAAGTTCTTCACTAAGGCACTTATTGCCTCTACTACTTATATATTATATATATAGGTTAATATATACCATTAGGTATATAGAATATATGATAGTATATATTAATATATATATATATTATATATATATATATTATATATTAAGTCTAATTACTTACTTCATTATTAGATGATTATTATATTTTCGACAGAGATATTCGCTCAAGACTAATTAACTAAACGTGTTATTGATGAAGTAGTTTAATAAATGGTATAGAATACTAAAATACTCTAAATTACAGAGACGACTCCCTACCCAACACCGCCTATAAGGATGTGTAAGTACCAATAAATTCCAGAGAGATACATGTGAAATAAAAGAAAGACAACCATATTGTAAGACAGATACCTTATTTTTGACTTTTCGACCGTACCTATTAATCTCAAAAGTATATCACTAGTGTATATATATATATATAATTATTATATATATATAGATAGTATATAAAACCTCAGTAATATCTATATATGTATACTCACCCTCCATGTATCAGAATAGAGGATATTATATATATATATATATAATAATATATAATATATCTATATTATGATATACTCCATTACCATAGGGCGGGGTAGTATATATATATTTTTAGAGACCTTCTATTGTATATATAGGCTAATATACTATTGGAAACTCAACTTATATATATAATGCTATGAGGTATAAAGAGTAGAAAATATAATTTATAAATAGGTTCTAACGGGGCTAATAGTGGATCTAATAACTCTAGAACTCCCATGATTTTACTTATAGTAATAAGGTACCTACTATATATATATATCACATACCTTCTTTATGACAACCGTGATATATATATATATATATTATATTAATATATAAATATATGTTATATATGTATATATATATATAGTATAGATGTATATATATATACTATTATATATATATATATATGCATATTATATAATATAATATATTATATATATATATATACTATTATATATATATATATATTATAATATTAATATATATATATAAAAATTTATTTATATTGGGGGGGCAAATTTGAGGTGTTTAGTTATACTTTTATGTATTATTATTTTTAATATTTATTAATTATAAAACTTAAATATATATATATAACATATATATATATATATATATATATATAATAGTATATATATATATTATAATATATTATATATTATATATTTAGATATGGCATATTATATTATTATAATATATATAGTATATATATACTATATATATATATATTATTATTATATATATATTATATATAGTATATGCATATATTAATTATATATTATATTTATGCATATATATAGTAGGTATTATATATATATATATATATATATATATATATATATATATATATATAATATATATTATATATATTAAGTATATTATATATGCAATTTATATAATATATGGATATATATATATATTATATAATATATTATATTATATATATATATATTATATATTATATATATATATATATAAATATATATTGTATATATTTATATATATATATATATATATATATATTAATATATATATTATATATAGATATATAATATATAATATATATTATAGTATTATTTATATTATTATTTATATATAATATATGTATATATATATATTATATATATATATATATATAATTATAATAATATTATATATATATATTATTATACTAATACACTACTACATATATATATACATAGTATATAATAATATATATATATATATAATAATATATATATATATATAATATATATGCAATATATGTGTACTATATTATATATATATATATATAATATATATATTATATATATATATATTATATATATCTATATCATTATTATTCATATATATATATTATTTTTTATATATATAGCTACTTCAGTTGATATCATAGGTGCTCGTGTACCTATATGGCAATATTATCATATAATATACTCTTATATATAAATATAAGCATTATCTAACTATAGGTTAAGACTATGATTATTGTATAGTAAAGTAATATTTATTGTATTAATGTTATACATTTAATATAAATTAATATATTCATTTGACTATACATAAATATTATTAAAATAATTTTGTGTGTTACCTGTGAAACAATAATAGGCCCATATATATTATTAATATATATTCAGGTCATTTGTTTCACATTCTCGTCCCTATATGTCTCAATGCTTTTACAAATATCACGTGTTATATTTCCTCCCCTCCTCACGAATTATCTGTGCTTAGTAACCATGCCTTCCTCCATGCTCCGTATTTAGCTAAGTGTAACATTCACAAAATATTGAAAACTAATAGTTTTTCTCTAATATAATTAATCAAAAATTACATATTAGAAAAAAACTTAAAATTTTCATTTATAAATACATATCTGAATATAATATAAAATTATTTACTTATAATATAGAGCAAATTTGAAGAAAACTGTATCTGTGATAGTGATTGGATATAGTCAATACCCACCTCACAAGGGCTAGCTGTTAAGAAACCATAAACTGCTTAATTAAGTTTTCTAGATACACAAACTGAGTGATTTTTAATATTTATATGAAAAATTATAAGTTAGTTTGTTAAGTATAGTGGTTAGGTTTAAGTTTGATTAGGTTATGGTTTGAGGTTAATGTTAGGTTAGGTTAGAAGTTAGGTTTTAGAGTTTAGGTTAGGTTTTATTATATGGTACAATTCGGATAGTCAGTAACAGTTTCTACCTCAATTATGCGGACATATACTTATATAGTACCTGAATGTTATAATTGCATGTTTCACATTAAATAAAATTTGAATATTATTTTTTTATTATCATTATTAAATTACCGAATTTATTATAATATTATATAATAATTTAATATTTAATATTATATTTTAATTATATTATATTTTTATTTTATTTATTTTTATGATTATAGTATATGATTATTATTTAAATTATATTATAATTTGTCAATTGATAGATATAATATCAATTTTTAATTGAAATATAGTGTTACCAATATTTTTTTAAAATTATACTCTCCAATTTCTTTAGGTTTTAGTTTTGATATTTTTTACAAGAACTTAATTTAAAATTACGACTACAGTGTCACATACTAATATTTTAATAATATAGTATTAATTTAAATATTAAAAACTTATTTGTAATTTATATTATAATATAAAATAATTAAATTTATTTAAATTATTATAATAATTTTGAAGAAGAGATTTTAATTAGATAAATACTTCCTAACATTAATAATATATAATTTAAATAATTTAAATGTTTTTAAATCATAAGAATATTATTAATATTATACCGAACCCTATTTTCTTATAATTGAATTAATTGAACTCTCGATTTCCCTAAATGTTATATGGGGAGTCGTTCCCTGATATTAAGTTAGTTATGATTGAATAATAATAATAATTAATAATTATATTTTATTATTTTATTGTTAGAATTAAATTTATATATATATTAATTATATTATTGATTACTATATTCATTAATGGAAATGAAAAACTTAATATCTACATTTAAATAATTGATTTAAACTTAATATTTATAATTATATTATATACTAATTAATCCTTATGTATATATTTTATATTATAATTTATAATTTATTGATATAATATTATTATCTATTACTTTTATTACTTATTTTATGTATATTTTGTATAATATTTATGTAAAATTAGTTATAAAAATTATTATTATATGATTAATTAATTATATTGTAATATAGGATAGCTTTATGAAAAGAATTATAAAATACTTATAAAATTTGCAAATCTTCAAGTGAAGTGATAGTTGTAGTTATGTGTGTTTATGTATTTTTGAAATCTCAATGTTGATTCACACGGCGTATTGCGATCCAAAATAAAATTGTCTAAAACAAGAAGATAATATATATATATTTAAATATTGATAATATAATTTGAATTATATATGAATATAATTAGTCTCATTAGATATTAAATATATATAATAATATCTGATAATATTAGCTTAATTAACTTATTTATATTATATATATTAAAATAGATAATATAAAAGATTTTACTAATTATATATTATATTATATATAATAATATATAGATATAATATATTAAAATAATTATATAAATATCATATAGATAATATATTAATGATTATAATATAAGGATAATTTTATATATTTATAA
>JABUQX010084837.1:27500-45432 GCA_015478945.1 Trachelipus rathkii | reverse complement strand
CCGACGCTGAAGAGTTGGAAATTTTCAGAAATAGTGCCAATTTTTTGTAGTTAAGAAGTACTGAACTATATATATATATATAATTTATAAATTATATATATTATATTTATATATTATATATATATATATATATAATATATATATTTATATATATATATAAATCTATATTTAAATATATATATATATATATATATTATTATATTATATATATACTATATATATATATAATATATAACTATTATAATATACTTATATATATTATATATATTATTTTATATTATATATATATAATATTATCTAATATATATAATTAGTTTTTACATGGTTTTGATGTACAAGTTTGCGCTCTAAGTTCTACTTTTAAGGGTTAAAAAAATGCTTTGTTCCTGTTCATAGCGTGGCTATAGGCGCAGAGAAGTGGCTGTGCGCATTTGCTTAGTCCGCCTTTTAAAAATTGTTACCGCTATGCGCCTTTAGCGCTGACAATTGATGTGCGCCATAGGCGCATATGCGCATAGGCGCAACTCGTGGGCAACGCCAGCTCTCTATATATATATATTATAATAATATATATTATTATATATAATTATATTTATATATAATATATATATTTTATCTATATATATATATATATATAGTAATATATTTATAATGTATATATATATATATATAGATATATAATATATCATATATTATTATATTAATATTTATTTTGATTTGCCTACTCAAGAATTTTGAAAAAATTATACTAGATATATATTATATATTTTTTTTTTTTTTTTTTTTATTTTTTTTTTTTTATATTATTTTTATAAGATATAATTATTATATATAAATATTATTTTTATATATATTTATATATATATATATTATATATATTATTAATATATATAATATATATTATTATATTATGTTCTATATATATTATTAAATTTACATCACAATTATTTAAATGTGACAAGATTTTTTGCACTTTTTGAGATTATTTTATAATTTATTTTCTGAATAACTCAAACAGGTATATATTACTTGTGATTTTATTTACTCAGTGATAGTAATTAGGCAAGGTTACTTTCTATATTTTGATTGAGTGCTGGAGTCGTCGTGAGTCGCTCATGAGGTCAATGGATGGTTATTGAGTCAGTGAGGCTTTTAGTAGAGAACGCATAAAAATCTACCTTTTTCCAAATTAAATCTATGTAGTATAATTTCAGGAAGAATATTGTTTATTCTATGAAAGTATATTTATGTTCATTTTACAAGAATATAATTCTTTTGTCTACTGATACCATTGAGAGAATTGAAATAGCCGTTTATACCTCTAGGTTCATATCATCTGTCTTTTTAGTACTATTATATGAGTCTCGTTTGTCTTGATGATTTTGCAATATGGGCCCTCAGTATGTTTTTTATCAGAGAGCTAAGATGAGGGATGCGTTCAGTTTACTCTTCTCTGATGTGATCGCTTGGGACTGCCTAACCGGGACGTGCGATTGGGATTCTTGACCTAAATGGGTGAGCTATTTCAGTTTAAGGGTTTTCGTTATGGATCTCAGCTCTCTTCTCTTGCTCCCATTCTTACTGCTCTAGGATAGCGTTGTCTTGAGCACGTCGTGTAGAAGCAATCTTTCAATCACTTCAGTTTGGCTGTTACTTTGATAGCCAGGGGGGGCTTCGGCTCTCCTGCTGGGAGTGAGGGTTACCTTTTCTTGACTGTTTCCAGTTTTTATGTAGGGAGGTGACGTTTCTACGCTATATGAGTTAAGGTTTCATATGGCAACAATCACGCTTTCTCAAATTATATACTGGTCTAGTTATTGGGACGGTTGTGTAAGCTCTCATGGGTGGATTTGTTATATTGGATAAATTAGATGTGTGAAGGGGTGTTGCAGATATTAGATATTAATTTTGAGATTGAATGGTGAGGGAATTCTCATGATTCCTATTTATAGAGTCATTACGGTATATTCTGCATTTTGCAATTGCAGGATGATCAGGTGCGTTTTTTATTTTCTTTGAGAGTATACTTTGATTTTAGATTTTTGAAGAGCCAGGGTTAGGGGGGAAGCCCTATATTACACTATAATCAAGTAAGTTTTTATAGGGTTAAATTTTTGTGTAGATTAAGTCATTATGATTTTAATGTATCATTATTTATTAGAGGTTGTTTATCTGTATATATGATTATTACTTGTGAACAATATTTTAATATCGTTTGAATTGAATTACGGGGCATTAAATTAATTATAGGCTGTATAATAGATATAATGAGACTCAGAATTATAATAGTGTCTTATCTAACCTGTCTTAGCAACAATAAGTCATACCGTTAGCATTACTTACACGCCTTTAAGTCCGGTTGTGATAAAGTATTTGATTATTCTGTTACATTATATTACATGATTTTATTTAATAAATATAACTAGTTTATTATAATATATATATTATTTATTATATTTATTATATATATATATATATTTATTATATTATATTATTTATTATTTATATTTATTATATTATATTGAATTATTATTTGTGTGTATATATATATTATTATATATATATATATTTATTTATATATATTATTATATTTAATATATAATATATTAAATATTCAAATATTAGATTTACTCATAAATTATTTTAATATTAGGTATTGTAAATTATGATTTATATTATTTATTATATATATATCTATTATTAATATAATAATAATATATATATATTATTGTATATTATTAATAATATTTATATATAATTTAATATATAATAATTATATATATGGGTTAATATATTAAGAAATGTGCCAATAGTGGAAAAGACTAATACTGAATATTCTGCTTAAAAGTATTCAGGACACAGGGAACACCAAAAAATCGGAATAATCATTGCGCTACTTAATTCTTCCCAGAGACTCAGAAGGTCGGAGAAGTTTGAAATAACAGAAGAAATTATAATGCTGGGGATTAAACAAAAGTAAATAACTACAAGTAAATGACATTTAAGTATTTCGTCGCCAGTACAGTGATCAGCAGAACATCCATGAGTTAAGCCTATTTGATTGGAATTTGCGTAAATAATGTTCTAAAACGCTAGTTTCATTTATACTTCAGTGGTAGCGAGCGTAGTTTGAGAATAGTGGATTAGTTACTTAAATAGGGTTGACAAATGACAAGGTTGGAAAGTGGTGGATGAAGGAGGCGGTAGATAAGACGGATGTTTTCTGAGCCAGGTGAATCTTAATGTGGAAGAATTGAGTTGCTGGAAGAGTCTAAGTGCGAATTGTATTGATGAATTTGTGCGAGTGGTCGAGTATTTGAAAAAAATTCAGTGGTCGAGTTCTTAGTACAGTATTTGAGCCAAAGCTTAAGATGAAATGTGTGTGGAATGATTAAATGGAAAGGCACGTTAAGGAAAAGAAAGAGGGTGTGAGAAGCTGTAGTTAAGTAAGTAGATTGAGAAGATCAAAGCAATGCACAACACAAAGAGCAAGCAGCTATCCAATGTGTAATATTTTTATATCAGCGAAAGCCTGTGATCCAAATGAGAGGATAAATGTCGAAAAGATTTGAAAGTAATTGAGAGGAAGTGTTATCAATACTAATATTGTCAGTAAAGTGGATTTGGGCGAAGATATGAAGTGTGTACATCTACTTGAGGGAGCAAATATAAGTGAGAACCAAAGACAAATGGTGTTAGCGTATTGTGGTAAGGATGAGAGGGATGTTTCGTATTTTTGGATGTTGGTGAATACATGTGAGGGGTTTGGTAAGAGAGCAGATACCAGAGGTGAGGTGGCTGAGAGTGGTGAGAGTAGTTGGTATACAAGTCAGCGTATGTCGGCAAATAGGTCCAGGAGGGAAGAGTGGGCTAATAGTCAATTGTTGAATGTGAGAGACAAGGATGGTATAGTGAGTGAGTGTAGTATTTGTCGGTCAAAATTTCATTATGCGTACAAGTGCCCTTCAAGAAGTAATATGTATGGTGAAAAAAGAGGTCAAAGGTATGGTAGGCCCAGTGGTAGTAGAGGTAGAGGACAACAATTTGTAAGGGATAGTGATAGGGTGGTGGAAGATAGTGTAGGAGGAGGGAATACTGGTGGTAATAGTGAAGTGAATGAAAGAAGGATTTTCTGAGGAGAGAGGAAATAATGGTTTTGGTGGTGCATATGAGAGTAGAAAAGGTCGGATAAACATCTGTGGAGAGATTGTGTTTATTGTGATTACAATGAGTTGTGTGTACAGAAGCAGGGATATACCCATGGTGTGAATACAGTAGTAAAACATAGAAAGGTGGGAATAAGTAGGGGAAAACAATTAATAGAACAAGCAAAACAAGTAAAAGTGGTTGATAGTTCAACGGTTCGTGGAATGGGAAGGGGTATGAGTTATGCAAGAGAGAGTGATAAGGTGAGTATCAGCAGTAGTAGTGGTGATTCTGAATGGGATGCTATACATGCAATTTGTGGTATTGACCCTTATGGGTACGATAAGGATGATAATAAGGAAGGAAGTAGGGTGTGTTAAACTTTGTCAGTAAGAGTGGATGACAGTGAAAAGTCAAAATCTAAGATAAAAGATGTTGAAAGGTTGAATAGGAGTATGGAAGAGAGTTGTGGTGGTGATAAGTTAGTGGTTCCTTTAAGAGTATGTAAAAGTGATGATGAAGGCGATGTTGAGATATGTTAGAGTAGAGGATGTAAATGTAAAGAAACCACTGGAACGAAAAGGGAAATGTGAAGCTCGTCAGTAGAGAAGAAGTGAGTGTATATTGGGCGATATATCGTTTTGCGATCCAGCAAAGTAAGGGATCAACGTAAGCAGAAGCCAGTGTTGGTTTAAGATAGTTCTATGTGTTTAGGGTTGGGAAAAAAAAACCGTTTTTCAAATCGTGTTTTTTTTCAGGAAAAAAACATGTTTTTTTCATGTTTTTTTCGTTTTTTTCAGTTTTTTCGGTTTTTTTCTTAATTGTTTTTAAAAGATATAAATGGCTATTTGATATTTCATGGGGGTATTATTATTTTTCAATATAAGGATCTTTGAAATTGAACAAATTTCCATTATGATTTATAAAAGAGCAGACTACCTTTATCTTATATTTTATCAATTGTTTCATTACAATTTACAGTAGGTTGAAGCCTGCAGACCGTTGTAGGCTTCTAGTCTACTTACTAATTTTACTATGTATTTACATTTGATCACATTATCATATTTATAATTTACTTTTAAATATTAATGTATATTTATATTTATATAGAATGAGTCTGATGAAAACTCAAAAGTGACTTAAAGGATGAAAATGAAATAATAAAAATATTGAATTAAAATTTATCCAAGATTGTAATGAAGGAGGATGAGTGATGACTAAATTAAAATATTTGGCTTTGGAATATAACTTTTGATTCACTAATCAGTCCCCACTCCCCAGACCCGTCACTACTGAGTCTGACTACTGTGCTGTGTACTGTACAATCATTTTCATGGGCTCACAACGTGAACAGCAATTTAATTTTGTTGACTGATAAGTCTGATATCTCATGATGAAGTATCGTGTGAGATGACTGTGGTGAAGAGCAGGGGCAAGTAAAGGACTCTTAGCTTATATGCCTTAGCAAATCATTCTTTCACGGTTGGACATTTTCAGATTTCCTAGTTTCTAGATTAATGAGCAATAAATCTAGTTTTTTGCAACGTCTCACAAAAGTATATTTTCATGCGAGGGCCTTTGCTACATTTTATTTCCTTAAAAAGTACAGTCACACGACTTTTGCATGTGGCATTTCTAAATTCTGATTAAATAATTTGGCCAACAGAAATTTTTTTTTTTTCTGCCAAGGATATTTTATCGAATTATAGTATATCGGGTGTGCTGATTTCAGAAATGACATTAGTTTTTCCAAGATTGGCTCTATTCTTGAGTTACGGGTGTTCAGATTTACTCTTATACAATATCTTTTTAATGCATATTTTACAGTATATTGTTTTATTTTTTTTAAGGGGCTTCTTATATTTTACTTTTTTTTTTCATTTTCGAACACTATGCAGTACTTCACGAATAGGCCTTGTTTGAATGAACCAATGTTTCTGCATACATCTGTGGTGAATATGCCAGGAGAACCAAAAAAGAATATACTAAACTTGTGAAGCAAGCATATGCCTGTACTTTGGAATGAAATCGAGAGACCAAGATAAGTTCTTGGGGCTCACATTGGTCTGTAAAAGTGTGTTTTATCAGAAAATCTAGCTAGTGGAAAAATTGGACGAGAAAAGGTTTTAAATTGGTGTGCCATATTGGCAAATGGCGGGAGCAAGGATCACCACAGTGACTGTTATTATTGTTTGGTTAATGTGAAAGATCAATCGTTACAAGAAACGAAAATTTGAGTATCCGGATTTGATCAGCATGGCGACTGTACACACTCGTGATGTCCCATCCCAGTGCTCATACATCCGAGACCTTACCATTTGTCTTGATTGAATGAAGAGGATATCCAGGATTTGGTGTGCACACGTGCAGATAGTGGTGGTGAATATGAAGAAAGTACTTCTTACACAGCAACAGTTCTCCAGGAAAGATCAAAGATTTAGTACGAGAGTTCAGTCTCTCCAAGCAAGATTCTGAGCTTTTAGGCTCTATGCTAGTGAATGAACTGTCTCAAGGCCGGATGTAAACTTGGTTTTTATCGGACAGGGAGGTAGTATTTTCCATATTTCTTTGAGAAGAGACTTGTATACTGTAGGACATCCCTGGATCCCTACTCAATGGGGTTACCTGGATTACCGACCAGAAGATTTGGGATTTGATTTATGGATGGTTTCAACGAGAAGCTATGAGTGTGATTTTATGGTACATGGGCATAGTTTATGACGATTAATAGGTCACTCAACAACTGAAAGAGGAATTTGAAATAAGAAGAATGATCTTGCAGAAGCTTAGATATCATGAACACCAGTGGTCTATATGCGTTGATTGAAGAGATGGTAACATCTTTATTGGGCAGCAAAGGCGATATACTAAGCTTCCCTTTTTCATGTATGTGTGTGATAGTAGGGCTAAAGAAGAGCACTGGGAAAAAGTTGTATGGCATGATTAGCAGGAAATATGGTGTAGGTCATACAAATATCATTAAGGAACCAACGCGTTGGACAGTCTTAAATTCTTTGTTCTCAACTTACAACGAAATGTGAATGTTTAAGTTGTGAGCAAAGATGTTGATGTTCAAATATATTTGACTTAGATTCTTCTAAATTTGTACATATGGGGACACTCATGGCTTGGAATCGTTTGCGCCCTCAAATATTCGCACCACAATCATACAAGAGATGCAATTTCACTAAACAAATTTCGATGACTGAAATCTCTGACAGTCTTTGATATGGAGTTTTGTCTTGGTTGTTTCAGAACTTTTTGGGCAACCATTGCCAACTATGTAGAACTCAGAAAATGCTTTCAGACTTCAAATATTGAAAAATGCTTATGGCATAAAAGTTCCTTTCTTTACATGTCATTAGATCAGTTTCCGAGATAGTCCTGGGATGTTATATTGAGGAAAGGGAGGAGGAAGGTTCCATCAAAGATTCAGGTGATGGAAGAAGTACAGAAGATGGGTACACACTGATTCAGGTCTTCTGGTTTGAACATTCATCGTGACTATCGGCGTTCTTTCCACTGAAGATAATCTATAGACAGCGTTGTAATGCATTATTTGTGATTTCAATTGTACTGAATTGGAATGTTCTTGACCTTTAGCATGTTTACTTTTACTCTCCTATTATTATCTTTTGAATAGCTATATCTTTCGTGTTTTTTTTTTGGATTTATGTTATTTTTAAATAAATTTTTGTTTTATTAATAGTATTTTGTGACCCCTGATATCTCAGAACCTAGAGCCAATCTAGAGAAAACGGAGGTATATTCGGAATCATGGCAACAGCCAAATCGAAAATGAAGCCTTCAAATGTTTTGCCGCCAAATCTTTGTTGGCAGTGAAATTAATGCATAATGGTTACTGAAAGCTGAAACAGAGTAAAGAAACATTAATGAAGCCCAAACAAAATATTTGTCGCACATTCAGAATATAAAATGGAAAGACCCAAAACCATAACTAATTCTCTCAGCTAACTTTTCCATCACCTTGTAGGAAATTGGAACCCAAAATGTCCAAATTAGAGCATATTTGATCTCTTATAATATTATGTTAAATGTAAATTCCACAACTTATTGAAAAAAAATGTAAAAAACAAATTTATGTAATTGTTTTTTTCAGGCTGTGTTTTTTCATGAAAAAAACGTTTATTTTTGGAAGAATAAAAAAGAGCTTGTTTTTTTTCTTTCCAAACCTAGTCAAGTGACGTAGATGGAGTGTGAAGTTGAGAAGAAAGTGAAGGGTGTCAAGGAAAAGTAAAAGGCAGTTGGCGTGAGTGCTGTTTAAGTGAGGATAAGCGAAACAAGGTGTTTGGTAGATGTTATCGATTGGTATTTGTAGAATGATAATGATGTTGAATGTGTGAAGTTATGCAAGTAACAGGAAATGAGCGAGTTTGTGTTGTTTAGTGAGTTTTGACGAATGTTGTATGTTGTGTGTGTTGTGGTGTTGTGTTTTGTTATATGTTGTAGGTTGTATTGGGTTTTAATGCAGGATGGTTTGATGGGTTTGTGAAATGGTTGTTACTGTGTGATGTCTCGTGTCCGAGTGAGGGCAGAGACGAGATTGAATAGTTTGTTTTGATTTCTTAGGTGTGGATGGTTGTTTGAAGAATGTAATGTTCTCTCCTTCTCGTGAAGATTGTGCCTGAAGAATTGATTGTGATGAAACTAGTTCATATACTTAACCTTGTAGCGTTCAATTACAATAATATATATGAAATTTTATTAATATACTATGTTGTGAGTACTTTAGTGAATTGTACTAAGTTAAAAGTAAATTAGAAGATTTGCAAACGGCTTTCCTTCCAAGATTGCAACTTATGCAAAATTGCATTAGTTTAAGGTGATACTAAATAACTTAAGAGCTAGGTCTTAGTTTACTTTAGCGTTATAAATACTAAATAAATTTGACTATATTGACACCTTAATTTATTTTTTATGTATCTATTAAAGTATTAAATAATAATATAAAATATATTACAATACATATAAGATATTCAATTAATTAATTAAATAAGATGTTATTAAGTAATAATAGAACGTTATGTTAGATTATTATATGCAAAAGTAAATATACAATTTAAGTTATATATACAAATCATTCAGATACAGAACGTAGTCAGCAAGATAAATAATGACGTAACCTATTTGATTGATATTTCGATAATCTGTATATATAGTGAAGTTTTTAATCAAATATATAAATTTTATATATAATATTATATATATACATATTATATATATTAATATATATAATATATATTACTTATTTATAATATAATTATATATATAATTATAATATAATTATATAAATGATTATACTATATATCATAAAATAGTGTGTATTAATTTTAATATGTCAAAAGAAAAGGATTCTCCAAGGAAAGTCTAAAGATAGGTAGTGATTGGCTTAACCGGAAACACGTTGAGTAATATATATTAATATTAATATATATATTAAATTAATGATATATTTATATATATATATTAATTATATAATATTTATTATATATTATATATATTAATTTATTTAATATATATTTATTTATATATATATATTAATATATAATTTTATATATTATTGGAAAATTGAAATGTTGAATTGTCCATCATTAGGTATCTTATTAATTAACTTATTAAATACTACAGTAATAAACAGAATACTTATTTTCGGGAATCAGTGTAGTTTAAACGTTAGCCTGGAACGTTTTAATTATGTAATAATATGATATAAATAACATTTAATATGTTTGTCATTTTAAATGATAAAAATATCAAGGTCATCAATATAATGTGAAGGTTTAATTGTTTTAGACAGCCACTCATACCCAAGGTAGGTCTTGAAATAAGGAGGTTTGATCGCAAATTTTCTTTCATAGTTAATGCTTATTATAGTTAAATAATTATATTTTTTTCTGGTTATTCTATATATATACTTTTATATATTTATATATATATTATATTATAATATATATTCTATATATATATATATTTATATTATAATATATATAATATATATATATATATTAGGCCATAGGGGGCTTCGAGGACGAATGAAGGGACATAGGGGGGGATGTGCTTCCAATACCCCGTATGGGGAGGGGGCGAAGGAACCCCCACACAAATACCAAAGAGCCGGGTTCGGAGACCTACCCCCTGAGAGGGGAAATAATCCTACCCCATTGTTCCCGGAAGGCCGAGAGACTTCGGTTGCATCGGAGGCGGTATACTTAGGGTTCTTTAGTTTTTAAACAGCCCATTATTTAAAGAGCACGTAGGGTTACGTTAATTAAATAAGTTAAACATTTACTCTTTCTAAATACATTATATTTTTTTTTATTAATCGTTTTTTTTTTTTTTTTAAGTTTTCAGCTACTCTTTACGCTGATTTCAATAAATGTATTCGTTTATGTAGCATTATAGTTTTAAGATACATTGCGGCATGGAAACGCTGACTATTAATATATATTAATATAGATATTAGAGTCAGGGTGGTGGTGACTGACCGCATTTATAGTTAGAATGGGTGATTCGGTTCTTCCACATCTGTTAAACACTCAGGATGTATAATAACACGAATTATGAAGTATTATAGCTTTAAAAACTGGCAAAGTAAAGTAATGTTGTTCCATGTTAATTTAGTGTGCAGAAACCTAGGGGCAACCTAATTGGTAATACGATATTCACTACGCTGTAAAATTTTAATGAAGGAATATGTATCGGAAACCACTCATTGCTCTTTTAGTCAATATTTATGTATTACTTAATGATAGTATCTTTAATATTTATGAAAATTTAATTTAAATATATATTACTAAGGAAATAAATTATAATATAAGTAGAATATTAAAAATTAAAATATATGGATTTATATGTTTAGTATTAAAAATTCCACAATTCCAAAGATGTGTTTATGGAAAACTCTTATATGGCGAGAGATGGTTCGGTGGAATCGGACCACTTAATTTTTCAGTTCTTTTTAGTGTATCATTATTGAATTCTTATTTATTATTACGAATTATTAAGTTGATAAATAATTATTATAAATGTTATTATTTAATAAAAATAAAATAAAATGGATTTAAGTAAGCTAAATTGTGCTTAGATATTTTCGATTAAGTTTTTGCGTAGATTGGTGGGGTGAATCTGATCACAAAGCGGACGTATTTTAGGTTCTACAGCGAACGTGTAGCTATGGCCTTAGAAAAATAACATTCAGAATTTTTCATATGATAAATGTTGTACTTAATTTGTATTAACTTAATAAGATTTCTTCGAATTTATAAGTAAAGAGGTAATTTTAACAGATGTCTGAGTGTACCCGTCTGGGTGGTCGATTCACCCCTCCAAGGCAGACTGAATGAGGGTTTATTAAAACGCTTTTAATAGTGTTTTTTGTAATAGAATTGACATTATGTCTCTTTTGCTTGATTATTCCTACTTGGACCGTTGTTTCAGGAAAAAAAAATTCCCCAAAAAGTGTATTGGGGGAAGTGGGAGACGAGTTATACCTAAGTGGTCCACGTTCACCCGCCGACGTTATATGTGAATTAATATATACAATATCAACTATATAAATATACACTATTTATATACATTTATATACTATAATATTATATTTACGATTTATAATAAAGTTTAATATATTTTAATTAAGTATATATATAGTATAGGTTAAATTGTTGGTAATATATATTATAATATTATATTATATATTATATTATTAATTTTATTTTTATACTAATATATATTAAATATATATATTATATAAGTTAGATATACTATAAGTATTGTGACAGTGGTGCTTGTAATAAATATTAATATAATTTTTTAAAAAAAATATTCTAAATTTATCAAAAAACCAGCACCACCCCCGTCCGGCAAGTCAACTGGTAGGTGGAAAAACTTGAAAGCTTGTAAAAAGCACATATAAAACTAACCATAATACACAGCTAAAACAATTAAAATAAAATCAAAATTGACACACACTCATATGACAAGTATAAATAACAATATAAAGTTGAAACCACATAAACATAAATATAAGAGTCTACTACAATGGAAGAGAATATATATTCCCAAAATTAACTCACATAAAAAATAATAAAATTAAGACTAAGTAATAGTATAAGTCTTAGAATGTTATCATGGAACTAAAAATAAAAGCAATTATAATAAACTATTTGTTGCAAGATAATGAACAAGAGGAATTATAAATATGAGAAAAAAGTATTTAAAGCAAATGAGAAAACAAAGAAAATCAGATTATAGAAAAGAATTTTAAGAGTAATTAATAATATATAATAAAGTATACAAATAAAGTTTATAAAAGTGGATAAAATAAATGTTATATACGAAAATATAACTACTTTCATAATCTGAAAATTATGGAGGGATGAAAAGAGAGATGTCTGACAGAAAATAAATAAAAAAAGAGAGATAGAGAAAAACGAGAAAAAAAAGAAAAAAAAAAAAGAAAAAGACACAATTAATAATACAAAAAAATAGCAATAAGTATAAAAAGTTAATAGTATTGAGGAGAACATAAAAAATATACTTACTAAATTAAATTACGATAAAAATAAAAAAAAGAAATTTTGCAAGAGTGTTATATAAATTACAATAAAAAAAAGATGTTTAAATCATATATCAAGAGAGAAGTGAAAAAATAGACATTCACTCGAAAATATAATTGAACTAAAATACAATGATAGTTCGAATTATTAAATATATATATTAGATAAAGTTATCAGAAGTAAAGCAGAAACTTTTAAGAAGTTTATAAGAGAGAGATATATGCCAAAATGGAGAAAATAGTTAAGTAATACATATATTTTATAATGACTTTGATAGAACGAGATAGGGTATGATCAGAGGAATAATAAAGACTTTAAGTTATATATAAGAAAGACAAAACATAGTTGGTTGCTGGGTCAATCGTAAGGGATATGATCCTAGCTCGATCAACCTTATGGGAAATCGGGCATTAATATCCCGTGTTACTAGATCGAGTCATTATAAGTAAATAGAGGAAAGTCATAAGGTAATTCTCATGAATAGCCATATAGTGAGAATGATATATTAGACGTAGAAAAGAATTAATTTAACTTGAGCTCCAAATTCTCCATGTGAGAAAGGCCAGTTAACCCATTTAAATAATATTCATAAAATAATTTCTCACGAGATCCTTTACATAGATCTTTGTTTTAACTAGATAACTTCTGTTTCTGGTAGTCTTGGGGTATCTAATAGAATAGTAGATGAATTATGTATATCAACTGTTGCCTGATGGAGATTCCTCGTTAGAGATGGCATCTAACATTATCATAGTCAACTATAACTAAATTTAAGATATTATTATAAAATTAACCAGCACTTAAGGGCTAACCATTGGGAAAGGATATTCACTAAGGCATATCGAGTAATGGCCCAAAAAAGGTTGTCATGTAACTACCTTCCTTCGAATTAATAAAAATAAGGCAATCGCGTAGCAAAAAAAAGCCAGGACTGACAGACTAAATAAACATATAGCCTGGTGCAGAAATGAAGGAAGATAAGGTGAACAGCCACGTTTATGCGACCATTAAACAAGCCAATTGGCTGTGCTAGTGTTTTGTGTCACTCTTACACAAATCTAAGGTCATAAAGCCTTTTTGTTATTTCCCTGCCAAGAAAATGCTTAAACTTAACAGGTATGGCCGTTATATCAAAGGTTCTCTAGTCAAAGACGCCCCCCGCAGGTGAAAAGGTAGTAGGAGCAACCATCTTTGACACTAGACCTTTAAAAAAAATTACCCCAAGGGTAGGGATTTTTCACAACCATAACAACAACCCAAGGACAAATACCTCAAAATCGAACGCTATCAGCTATGACAGAAATCAGAAACAAATAAATAGCGTAAACCTAAATTTATGCCAATAGTTTAACATGCACTGGTGAAGTACTGATATAGATTTTGACTGACAGAAATGATAAAGAAAGAGACAAGTGAGCTGACATTATCTTCAGGGATTTGACAGTCAACCAGAAAGGGGAAATTCAGCACCAATTATATTAAAAATAGTAAGCTTTTACCATATTGATAAGAGAAACAAAAAATGAGGTATCTTCATGATACTTTGAATTTCAAAGGAAATTAATCAACAGAAAATGTATATCCCAAATGTCTGGTCAGATCAAACAAATAGATTGTTGCACTTATATTTTAATGAGAGGATTTATATAGCCAAGAATTGGCTAGAATTTATTCTATTGAATACAAGTGGAATCATAAGTGTGAGCAATGTATCCCAGTGGCAAGATATTTTATACTTATTACTATTCTCTCATTATTTGGACCAATGTGAGCCTAAGCGGGATAGATTATTTGATGGATGCCAGACATACATTATAGCTAAATCACAAACTACCTCTTCGGACTGCATAAAAATGAAAATCTTCAGTCAGATGAATAATAATAATAAACAAAAAGATTCAATAATCAAATATACATATATAAGTAAATAGGGCAAGCAATCATCAAAAACAGTAGAGTGCATATATCTGAAACACTACGATAAAATATACTACCAAATATAACTAATAATTAAAACATATCCACAAATACAAATAAAATCACCGCCATCACAGCTTCACATCATTCCAGTACCAAACTCTACGCTACCACATCCATTTATAAAATATATGTAAAACACAGAGTAACAGCTTTGCAGGTGTTATATACACACACTAATTAAGTAGGGGATAAATAAAAGACTGAACTACAGCAATAATTACCTTTTTAAGTATTAATTAAAAATGTTATGAGAGGGAGACACTAATTCACAAATCATTATTTTCCACAAATTTAAGCAAATATTAATGACTTAAAAGTAAGAACAACTACAAATTCTTAAAAATGAGTTAGAATTTATGATCATATAAAAATAAATAAAACATACAAATAAAAAAAATAGATATTAGAGACTTGAATTAAAAATTATGTAAAATCATACTCAATAAATGGTTCTTTTACTAAAAAAAAATAATGAGCTCAATCAGCAGTTGACTACCTGTAACTTGAAATAAGAAAGTTAATTAAAATAAAAAGAACGTATTCGCGGATTTTAGAGTAAATGTTAATGCGAATGACAAGAGAGCTTCAACGAAATTGATAAGGGAAATACGTAGGCATATAACTCAGTGGACGCGCAGTTAGAAACAGCCGATAATGCTCTTGCTATGTAGATATGACATGTGATCAAAGGAAATTGGGAGCGCAAGATTGAATATTTAATGATTTGCGAACAAAAAAAGGGTGTAATATACTGATAAAATCCTTAGATGATAGATGAAGCTAAAATGTATTAAATATGTTGAACAAGCAACTCGTAGCATGTATTTGAAAACAAAAAATGGAACAAAATTGCATAATCAGATAATCCCTACAATGCCAGCCTAAATCTACTAAGTATGACTTTGTTATTGGAATAAAACTTCCAAGATAATAAATCAATTTCAATAAAGTCGTCTGAATATAATTATGTGAAAGGTTTTCTATTTTTAAGTAAGTTGACTATTTTTGAACATTAATAATGTGTTCTGGCTAATGTAATAATTATATTAATAGTGTCTCAAGCCATATTTTCAAGAAATATAAGCTGCCAATATACGATATACTATTACTACTACTAGCTACTATTGTTTCTATTAGGAATTTATAATAATACAATTAATTGACATAAAAAATATATAAATAATTTTCTGCGGATGCTAATAAATGATGAGATTGGGGATATTAATTTGAACAACATTATAATAAATATACATAATAAATAATATATTATATATATATTTTTATAAATAATAATATTTATTAAAGCTTTTCATCAGTTTATTGATGGTCTTTAAGATATTACAAATTTTGAGGACTTTTCGCCTGTGATTCTGCCTCTAGAGAGTCAAAAATCGTGACCAGTTTTCTTATCAAATACCATATTAAATACACATACACAACATTACGGGTTAAATAGGAGGCAATTTACTTTAAGGCTGATGGATAAATGAATATTTCTCAGTAAATATATCAAAAATCTCCTTTAGACGATCAATTGGATCGTTAGGGAATCAGGTTCAGGATTCTTGCTTCTCATTACTATAACAATTTTCTATATAAATAAATCCTCTAATATTAATATGCTGATTCTACATAAAATATATTTCTAATCTTAGTTCGTATAGTCATGGGAAATATTAGGAAATATTTAAACTAGGGTAATATTCTATTTTAGTTACGTGGTACAGAGACGTGATAACTAGGCAGTGACAGGAAATGGTATATAAGCTTACATTTATCAATGGGATCAAACATTTGCCAGGATTTAACTGCACTATTGAATACTATAGAAGAAAAGTGAATGTGTTAAGGATTACCTATATATTGAACAACATAAATACGTAAGTTTGAGGAATGTTATTTGAAGCATTTAGTGGGCAAGATTAACTGCAAGAACGTCTGCTAAATAATATTCACAGGCGATGATCGAAATGGTGTCCTCGTCTAGTAACACAAGCCTCCCATCGTCGTACAAGTGACAGACAATCACCACACCAGGTTCCGGGTTGTATTCTGTATAAGTTTGGAAGTCTTTTTTTTTATTAAAGTCGCACAGAACATCTTACTGTGGGAACTGGTGTAGCATAAAACATACGTTGTAATTAAGTGTAAGTGAATGTAGATTTATAACAGTATATATTTTCTGAGACACTTGAACGGCTTCCCATACTCTTAGGTTTGAAGACAGGAATCTCTAAAATATTTTGTGTGGGAAGCTTTATAAAAATTGAAAATAATAAAACAATATTTCTGGTTTTGTTTTGCCACATTTTTTTTGGTTCAGCTCAATCAGAGTATTCTTCTCAGCATTTAGTTTCATGTATGAATAAACTTGAGGGAGCTAAAAAAATCCTGTGAAAGCTAGGTCCAATCTTGGTTGTAAAAAGAAACGAATAGAAAAAGGAAGAGGAAATGAATTTAATTGATATATAATAATAATAAAAAGGAATTGTTCATTTTAAAGGAATTGGCTAAATGGTTTCTAATTTTACATGTATAATTGTTTTAGTATTTAAGAATCATATTCTTATCTTCGAATTCAAAAAGGCCAAAAATTTTATGTTTAGTTAGTAAAATAGTCACTTTTATATACAAATGCATAATAAAGTGTATACTCATGTAAATTGTTTTAATTAATTTGAATTTTTACTCATTTTGCTCAAAGTTTACAAAAATATAATGAAATATAACTCGTTTGTTTCACTGGGTGATTTGGATTGGTTTACTGCTTTTTTTTTTTATTAGTATTAATACAGAAATGAAGCGGCATATGGAAGCAACAGAAAAAAGAGAGAAAGGGGGGGTGGTGGAAGTAATCAACATCTTGGATTTATAAAAAATATTAGCAGAATGAACCAGTTATTCTAAAAAATAAAAATGAAATGTAATGAGTTTTCTGCTAGGCTCTGAAACTTATATAAATCTAGAATGATGAAAAAAATATGAAATAATAAGTCAGAATAGTAATAATTAAAGCAGTAATTCCAAAATACAACAAGATACTGAAAGTATATATATATATATATATATATATATATATATATTATAATATTATATATATATATTATATAGTATATATATATATATATATATATATATATATATTATATATATATATATTATAGTATATATATATATTATATATATATATATATATATATATATATTATATATAATATATATATATATAT
>JABUQX010084837.1:12500-25000 GCA_015478945.1 Trachelipus rathkii | reverse complement strand
TCCCTTATATCCCTAAGTGTGGGTAGAAAAAAATTGCATACATTCTATGTCCTGCGTGTCGAAGAAGGCGACTAAGTGATGGTGGTAGTTTGGTTGGCTGCCCACTACCACTATCTTTTGCCAGGAATGCTAATGCATGGCTCAGAGAAGGTCGTGATCGCAGTAAGCGGCGTTCTATCTTTCGGCGAAAATGTATGAATCGTATGGATACATGGAATGTCAGAGGAATAAATGTTGAGGAGAAGAGGAGAGAGGTGATGGGATGTATTTAGAAAGGGCAAATTTTGATTGCTAGCTCGCTGGGACGGAAACAATGATGGAAGGAAACGGTAAAATGAGTGGTGTGGTGTGAAATGTGTTGGTGTGGATAGGAATGAGAGGGGGATAGAAAGATTTGCAATTCTGATGAGTGACTTGTCGGTTAGAGAGCTATGGTAGATTTTGTTGTGACGATGTTGCGAGTGCTAGAATTCAAAGGTTAATTTAAGTTTGAATAGGTAAAAGTATGTGGGGTTGCGACATATGGTCCATCTAGAGGGTCAATGTTTAAGAGTGCGATTTTCTGGGATAATCTGAATGTTTTGGATGGGGTGAGTTGGAGATTTAGTTAATTAGCCACATATCTGGCCACCTCAGGATTTTTTTAAAGTTGTTCACCACTCACCACAGTCAGAGCCCTATTCAAGGAGGGTTGTAGTACGCTCAAAAATTTCACCTCTAGCGCAAATTACGCAGAATATGAGCACAGACCGCAGGCTTTAAAGTGAGGGAGATTAAATTCAACAGGACACACAGAAGATGGAAGAGAATTCCACAGAACAGAGGTGGCGTGAAAGAATGAAGCAGCACAGCAAACTAGCCTGGAGTTACCAATATCAACACAAAACTTGTGCGCAGATACAGCACTCCTTGTGCTACGAGGGCGTCGTAAAGGTGGTGGGTACGCAAATGATAAGTTCCCTCGAGCACTTGCCGCTGGGGTGCCTATAGGATAGAGATAAAGCACCAAACAGAACAGTTTATAAGCCCTTTTGGCCTTTGACTCGACCCTATCAAAAGCGGGTTGAACAGGCCGTCCAAAAGCCGGGTGAAGCAGTACTCCATACAAGGGCGGATGAGACCCTTGTATAGCTGGAGCAACTGAGAAGAGAAAAAAAAAGTCTGGCAGTCTAAACAGAACTCCCAGTTTCTTTGAGGCCGCCCTAGCAAACTTTGTGACACGAGGTTTCCAAGACCTTTTTTTTTTTATGTTAAGGCCAAGATGTTTATATTGTCAACAGGAGAAACGAGAGAACCGTTGAAAGAGATAGAAAGTTAGAACTTGCCGTTTTAGTGAAGAATTTGCGATAGTTGGGTTTTTAAAAAGAATTGAATTTCACAAGTTTGAGACGACCCCTTCCGGAAATTCTATCCAGATCAGCGAGAATTGAATAGGAAAGGATTAAGACGGAGCAATTCTAGAAGTAAAAGAGGAAGCAAACTGAAATGAGTTGAAGAATGAAGGGTCGAGTCATCGGTATATGAGTGGATAGGGTTAGATGTGCAGGTGAGAAGATTATTAATGAAAAGTAGGAATAAAGTAGGAGATAAGATAGAACCCTGAGGAACACTACTATTGACAGAAAAAGAAGAAGTTGCCCCATCAACAACAGCTGATATTTAGAGATTTGAAAGAAAGCTAGACATAATTAAGCAAAGAGAAAGAGAAAACCCAAATGAGGGGAGCTTGGAGAGCAGTGACGCCTGCCATACTCGGTCAAATGCTTTGGATATGTCAAGCGCCACCACGCAAGTCTCCCCGTAGTTCCTAAGAGCTGAAAACCATAAATCGGTTAGATAGGAAAGTATATCGTCAGAAGAACCTCGAGCGCTGAAAGCCGTACTGGCTATCGGAAAGAAGGGAATGAGTTTCCAGATAATCTAAGAAGTGAGAGTTGAGAAGGGTTTCAAAGATCTTAGAAAGAATACAAGTGAGAGCTATAGCGGGATAGTTAGAAGGATCCGAGCGGCTTCCTTTTTTCTGTATAGGTTGGACATGTGCGAGCTTCCAACACTGAGTGATAGTATTGAGACATATGGAGTATAGTTAAACGAGGGGCAGGGATAGCACGGAAGCACACTCCTTCAAAACTTGGGGAGGAATGCCATCTGGGCCACCCGTCTTCCTATCCTTCATAGATTTCAGGGGCCTATGCACCCAATCAAATGTAATCACATCCAGAGACATAGAACACATGAGAAGGGAAGTAGGAGGAAGAGAAATGCCAGAATCGTCTAGGGTTGAGTTAGTGGAAAATAGGAGGCCGAAGAGATTGGCCTTTTCAGTTGGAGAATTAACAACAGAACCATCAAAGGAAAGGGAGATTTACAGAAGTTGCTAGAGATGTTTTTGGCAAGATGTGAATAAAACATGAAATTGATAGCAAGCCACTCTCCTTTATACCAGCTACCATGTTTGGTCCACTATCCCGTATCACTAAATGAATTCTATTTTTCAGAATATTGAAAAATGTCAAAGGCCCTTATAGGATCTGACAAATGACAAAGATTTTTGCCATATTGGCTACAAAATTTGGCTATATTTTAATTTTTTTTTTAGAAAATAAGTTTCTAAAATTTCAATTTTAAATTGAAATAACTTTCCCTTATGTTGACGTAATTTATTGTTTATAAAGCTCAATATTCTGCCTGAATAGTTCGGCAAAAAGCCGAATACCGAATATTCGGTATTTTGGCCGAATAGGCTGAATACCGAATACTTACTGAATATTTGGCACATCCCTAATATATATATATTATATATTATATTATATATAATATATATATATATTATATATATATTATTATATATATATATATCATATATACGGTATATATATATATAATTTTATATTATATATAAATAATATATATATATATATATAATATATATATATATATATATATATATATATATATATATATATATATATATATATATATATATATATATATATTATATATATATATTTTTTTATATATCTTTTATATATATTACATTATATATATATATATATTATATATATATATATATTATATATATATATATATATATATATTACAAACCTGATTAAAGTAAATATCATTTTCTTCATCTAAGTTATTAGAAAAATAACCTGTTGAATATATATATATATATAATAGTATACCGTATATATATATATATTATATATATATATATATATTATATTAAATATATATATAATATATATTATATAATATTTATATATATATATATATATATATATATATAGGTAAAGGTAACTTTTCTTACCTATCGTATGATTGTTGATTTTACTGTATATCGATTATATATCGATAAAGATTATAAAAACAATTTTTATTTTAATGTGAATAGAAGTTAAATTTAAAAGAAAATAAAAAACACCAAAAAATGAGCGAAAAGTAGCTTCACTTGATTTGTAAAAAATATATATATATATATATATATATATATATATATACCGTATATATATATATATTATATATATTATATATATATAATATATATACCGTAAAACGGGGTAAAATGGTAAACTTTTTCAAAATTTTCAGAAATAAAAATTCAATACAAGTACATCGTTTATCTTATGTATATTTATTTAATATATTTGTAAAATATAGTCATTGAAGAGTAATTACATGTAAAAAGAATAATGAAAAACTGTATTATAATGATATTTTATTTGCTTTAAAAAAATGCGGTCCCAAATTAAGAAGATGGGGGAAAATGGTAAATGGAAAAAAAATGAAAGAAATACAAATATATATAATAATATGAGTACACATCCTTATAGATACATGTTCAAATACTTATATGAAAAAAAAAATAAAAAAAATTAAAATAATAAAAACTCCAAAAAATTCATTTCTTATAGCTAACTAGGGGGCTTATAAAAGTTTTTTTAAAATTTATTTTTTATAAGGTATTCATTATTATAACTATTTTCTGTTATTTTACCTACTTTACCACCATTTTAAATTATTTAAAATCTTTTACATTGTCTTTTAAATTATCTGTGTGACGCCCACTTCGCCCAGGTTGGGTAACCTTGATGTTAACCCTCCTCCATAGAGTCATTGTAGGTACATTACATACTCTACTTGCTTCTGGGATAGATAGCCCGTCGTTAACTAGGAGAATGGCTCTAACCATGTCATCTTTGGAGTATATTCCCCTGTTGGACCCTTCTTTTTTTTTTTTCCTTTCTTTTTTGTAATTCTTTTATCTTTTTTGTAATTCCTAGGCATTTGAAATAAAAATAAACATTATGGTATAGTATAATTTTTTTTAGTTAAACTTGCATTATGATTTTTCATTCGCTGGTATTTCATTTAATTCAACAAAAAATATATAACATTATTAAGTAAAAATGCATTTATCATTTCCCCCGGAATGGCTTATATTTTACCCTGGTTTAGTTTTAGACATATTTTCCTTACACTAGCCATATTTTGGTAATTTTAACATCATCAGTGCTTACCTTGATAATTTTTACAACTGCCTTATTTGTTTGGAACAATTATCTGAATAAAAACTTGAATGTAGAAACCTTAAGTTTGTAGAGCAAAATTCCATGAACTGAAAAATTTATACTCCAAAACAAAAAAATATTAAACATATTTAGATACCTTATGTTAGTTTCTTAATTAACTAAAAATGTAGTTTAAAGTATTCTTAACAGACACAGCTTTAAAAAATGTAAAATATAGTAATAATTACAACCTTGTACCATAAATTTTGAAATTTAATTTTTTTTTTGGCATTTATCATTTTACCCCGACCTTACCATTTTACCCTGTTTTACGGTATATATATATATATATATATATATATATATATATATATATATATATATATATATATATATATATATATATATATAATATGATATATTATATATATATATATATAATATATATATATATTATATATATATATATATATATATAAATATATATTATATATATATATATTAAGTAAACACAAAGGGTATTGTATTGCTTCTTTTTGAAGCAATCCTCTGCCCGGAGTGTGTGAAAAATTATTCATGAAATTGTACATTTTTCATCATTAAATATTAAACCACAGTAAAAATAAATCACAGTAAAATTTCGACTTAAATATAGCAGTAATATTCATCCGCCAGGTCACATGACACCAACGCGGTCAGTATATGAATTTCCAGTATAAAATTTTTTCCAGTATTTGAACAGTATGCCGTTCTTACGTACTTAGTCAACACGTATTGTGTATTGTGTACTCCGTCAGTATTCTGCTAGTAACTTGTCAGTATAGAAATAGTATTGTGTATTATGTATTTAAAATACACTCCGTTTAGTAACTTAAAGTGAAAGATAAACAATAAGTGTCTTTTTCTTTTTATTAATATTAATTAAATTGATCACGGCAGTTTTCAATAAGTTATGCCACTTCGATCACAGCTTCTTTAAGACGGTTAAAGTTAACTTGTATAAAGTTTAAGTTAATTAAAGTAAGGATTAACGAGTCCTTTAAAAATGAGAGGAAACCCTTTCAAAAACCTTTGGAAATTCCTATCCGTAATAATTAATCATCATCTTGTCATAATAACTGTCTTAATTAATGATAATTTAAGTAATTGTTCTCCAAAAGAGTATTTAGGAAGGCCTTCCAATCGTTTACTCTACTCTAATAACTAATGAACTTCGGAATTCGTCAACCGGAAGAACAATACTTAAAGGTAAATATAGTTAATTATTTTAAATATTATAGTACTTAGTGTAAAAAACTAAAAATAGTCTGGTGGCGTCAAGAGCCTCTTCTATCGAAAATTATGCAAAAATATAATTTTTGATATATTTGAAAGGGTTTGCGATTTATGCGATCGCTTTACTTAATTTAAAAAGGTTACTTCAAAGCCTTAGACATTGAAAATTTTGTTATAAAAAAAACCCTTAACTTTTTAACATTTCTTCAAGTGCATAATTGAAAAGTTATTTAATTAATTAATTGAATGAGTGCTTTAATTAAAAGTGAAACTTTAATAAAAATTTAAACTTGTGTAGAAACTTAGAAGTTATTAAATCAAAGTTCTGCGCATGCGTTGAATGTGGCGCAATAAATTAAATCACGTGTTCAAAAAATTTTAGGGAATTCCAATGGTTTTTGTAAATAGTCTTTTTTATAGTAATAGGATAATCGATTTTAATATTGCTATATTATTTTCAATAATATTATATTATAATATCATTTTCAAATAATCGATATTTTGTGATATCGATTATAATATCATAGTTTAAATAATCGATATTTTTGTGATATCGATTAAAATATCATACTTTAAACAATCGATATAAATTCAGTTTTTTGTTGTCATTGTGTTGTTAATAATGTATTTAATTTTCACCGCATTATTGAAGCTTATTTGTAATAATAATATAATTATTTCTAATAATTAATGTTTTGTAATATAAACAAAGCAGTGTGTTTGCGTTTTCCTTGAAAATTTTAGTAAATTTAATGAAAATGAAAAATAATGTTTGTAATATAGGCTACCCCTAGGACTGAAATTCAGTTTTTGATAAAAGTTTTTTGAAAGCCTAGGGTAGTTGTAGGCCTATATATTTTTTAATTCATATTGGTGACACAATATCAGGTATATTTATAAGCAAATATTTTAGAATTAAGCATTTTTGAACAAAATGGACAAATTTATCAAATTTAAAAAGTTGAGGACTAATATAAAGACTCGCATTACTAAAATAATAAATAAATTAAATGAATTGAAAACTAATGACAGTTTGGGTATTATTTTTTGCAAATCTCAAATAAATGAAATAAATAATTTGATGTTAAAAATCAAAGAATTTGATGAAAGCATGATTGATGTATTGATGGAATCTGAGCTTGAAGGCCTAAATATGGACTCTGAAATAGAAAGTCAAAGTGATTATTATTTAGAATTAGAAATTAAATTAAGTGTTTTTAATGAATTTATTTTAAGTAAAGAGACTGCTAAGACAGAACCTAATATTTCTGATAGTTTTGTGGAAGCCTTAAATAACATTGATCACACTACTAATGTAAAATTGCCCACAATGAGTTGTTCTATTTTTGATGGAAATTTAAATAAAATTAGTTTTCAAGTTTTTTTAAATCAGTTTATGAATATTGTTGGAAATAACCCTAAACTTAATGACTCTGTTAAATTAATGTACCTTTTAAGTTTTTTGAGGGACTATCCTTTAAGTATTGTCTCACATTTATCAATCATACCTGAACATTATAAAGTAGCATTAGAATTGTTGAAAGCTGAATATTTGGATGTAACAACAATAACAAATGACTTGTTTGCCTCTTTGATAGCTATTAATATAGAATCCAAATATGATAAAGATTTTTTATCCTTAAAAAATGCATTAAATAAAATCAGGGCTATTATTTACGATCTTAAAGTGCATAAATTGGATTTTACAATCTCAAAGAGTCCAGGCTGTTGTTTGTTGTCACATATAGTAGTAAAAAAGCTACCTAAAGTATTTTTGAAGGACCTGATAAGAAAAGTAGGGCACAATTATCCTGATATTAATGAAATTCTTGACAATTATCAGGATATAGTTAAAACCTTAATTAGTACTAGTTCTTCCTCAGAAAGAACAGTAAGTGCCAAACTCAAAAGCAAAAATACACTTGTTACTACTCAAAAAGAAAAAACATCTCAAAATAATGCTACAAGTAAACAACATTCTTTAGCAAATTTTCAAACCTCGAGTAAAGTAAAAGAGGTTGAAAAAAAGTGTAAATTATGTTCTGGGCCTCATTCTTTAGGACTTTGTCCTGTGTATAGCAATTTTGAAGGCAGAATTAATAGAGTAAAAGAGTTGGGGTTATGCGAAAAGTGTGCTGGCAATCATCCACAAGCACAATGTTTTGGTAATAATAATAAAATGAGGTTTCCGTGTAAATGTGGAAGTAGATCACACATACAACCATTGTGTAATGTTAATAATAGTGAGGTGGTAAATACAACGACCAATCATTGCATAACTTTTCATCAAAGTTTAGAGAATGAATATATTCCGCCTACCACTTCTTTAAATATGGTTTTCAATGGTAAAGAAAAGGCTTTCAGATGTTTAATCGATACAGCGTCAAGTAGATCTTATATCTCTAGAGAAGCTGCTGAAAAGCTAATATCTAATATAAATAGTCTTCCTATAATAGAATATGAAGTTCAAACTTTCATTGGTTCTAAAATTAAAAGGTTTCATCAAACATTGATTGGAGTCAGAGTTTTTAAAAGAATAGTTTTCATTCCTTTTCTAATAGATGATGAATTAAATATAAATTATAAAGTAGATGGCATTCCTGATGTTATTAAAAATATGAAACTTAATGGTTTAAATTTTGCAGATAGTAATTTTAATGATTCACATGTAAATAGTCATATTAAAGTAGATGTTTTACTTGGTATAGAAATTATAGACTTGTTTCCATCCTTTCAGACTGTACCTTTTGCAAGTGGTCATTGTTTACATATTGGCAATAATAAATTAATTCCAATAGGTAATATTTATAATTTTTTAAGTAGAGAACAAATTGTACGTTTGGTTGAAGCCAGAAAAAGTAAAAAAGTTAATAATTTCATAACTCAGTCAAAAGTTGAAGCAAATAATGCTGTAATTCATAAAATTGATTCTGAATGTAATAACAGAAGGCTGAATACACAAGTGTATTTTGTATTAGAACCATCCAAAAGTTATTTCAATCCCATTGAACAGTTTTTGGATTCAGATATTGACAATGGTTTGGAAAATCTTTTTAGCCTGGAATCCTTAGGTATCAAGCAAGACGAAGACATTCTGAACACTGTAGATAAATGTCAGGTTCAATTATTTAATCAGAATATGATTTTCAAAGACAACCATTATCATGTAAGCCTTCCTTGGTATGAAGACAAAATAGAATTAGTTCCTAATAATTTTAAAATATCTTTAAATATAGCTAATAGAGTGTTTAATAAATTAACTCAAAATAATTTAATAAGTAAATACAATAAGGTTTTTGAAGATCAATTGAATGATAGAATAATTGAAAAAGTAAATATAAATTTTAATGATGCTTCAGATATTAGTAAATATAAATTCATTCCTCATCGACCTATAATAAGGCAAACGGAACAAGTAACCACTAAAATAAGACCAGTTTTTAATTGTTCACTTAAAAGTAATAAAACTCTTCCATCTTTGAATGAAGCAGCTTACAGTGGTTATGACCTCATGAATTCACTTTTAAAGCTACTACTTGTGTTCAGAACGAATCGTACTGTTGTGATGAGCGATGTAAAACAGGCGTTTTTGATGATTAGGTTAAAAGATGAAGTGGACATGAATAGGTTCACTTTCTTGTGTCTTGTGGTTTAATAACGGGCAACTGGAAGCTTATAGGTACCTAACATTAATATTTGGGTTTACATCTTCCCCATTTATACTGCATTATATAATGAAATATCATGCTTCTAAGTATCCACATGATAGATGTACTGAAATATTATCCTCAGGCTTCTATGTGGATAATTTAATATTTACAAGCATGCAAGAAGAAAGTGAGATAGTAGGTATATATCATCAATGTAAGAAACGAATGGAAGAAGGGGGTTTTATCTTGAGATCTTGGAATAGCAACTCGGATGCTTTGCGTGTTAAGTTCAAGGAAGAAAACTCCTTTGTAGAGCATTCTAGTTGTTATGAAAAGATCTTGGGATATAGTTTCAATGTGGTGACTGACTGTATGCATATTAATAAAGTAGAATATCTGGAGAGTATTTCAACTAAGCGTCAATTGTTGTCTGAGATTTCCAAGCTTTTCGATCCTCTTAACTTTGCTCTTCCTATTTTGGTTAGGGGTAAATTGTTGATGAGACAAGTGTGGCAGCATAATTTGGCTTGGGATGAAAGAGTGCCTGAAGAGATACTGAAAGAGTGGTATAAACTGCGCAATAACTGCGAACATCTGGATACGATTGCAATACCTAGGAGGGCTCTTTCTGAAGGGAATAAGTATGGCTTACATCTTTTTTGTGACAGTTCTGAAAGTGTTTATGGATTTGTATGTTATGGAGTGGATAATGATAATAAAAGCTCCTTTATATTTGCTAAAGCCAAGGTAGCTCCTGCCAATAGGCCTAGGGAGTTAAGTATCCCTTCCCTGGAGCTGATGGGGGTTATTTTGGCCTTGAAATGCTTACCTAATATTTTGGAAGCATATAGTAATATTTATTTTGAATTCATTAATATTGCTGTGGATTCACAAGTAGTTTTGAGCTGGTTATTAACCAGACAAACCAAAGTAAAATCTAAGTTTTTAAAAAATAGAATAAATGAAATGGATGGCTTAATTACTTCCATCAGTAAGAAGTACAAGGTAAATGTGTACTATAAATATGTAAATACAGCAGAAAATCCTGGTGATTTTTTAACTAGGGGTTTAACTTTTAAAAAATACAAAGAAATATTTGCTCTGTGGTACTATGGTCCAGTTTGGTTAACTAATGATTTAGACAATTGGCCCAAGTATCCTATGTTGAGTGTACCACAAGAATCCTTACCTCTATTAATGGTAAATATAAATATTGTTAATAATTCATGTATTGGTATTTTGGATTTAAGTAAATATTCGTGCTATAGAAAAGTCTTAAGAATCACTGCCTGGATTTTTAAATGGCTTAGTAAAATTAAAGTAAATATAGATTACCAGCAAAAGTCTGTAAGGTATTGGCTTAAAATAAATCAACTTCAATCCTTTGCTAATGAAATTAATTTTTTAAATGAATATAAACAGAAGGTAAAAGTAACTTCCTTGAAAGACTCAGAAATTCCTCCCTTAGTTTTGAACTTGAATCTTTTCCTTGACGAAAAAGGCTATTTAAGAAGTAAGGGCAGGATTAATAAGGCTCTTCTTATTAGCTATGAACAAGCTAATCCCATATTAATGGGAAGAAATCATGGCTTTACATTGCTATATATTAAATATGCCCATGAGCAAGTAAAGCACCTTGGCATTGGTACTACTCTTAATTACATCAGAAATCAAGGTGTGTGGATACCTAAGGGTAGAGCTGTAGTAAGATCTGTTTTATTAGAGTGCATTACATGCAAGAAGTACAATGCTCTTTCTTACAGGTACCCACGTTTCACTGACATACCTAGAACACACATGAATCTCATAAAACCTTACCAACACACAGGTATTGATTTCACCTCTCATATATATGTCAAAAACAACACCTCAAAGTTAGAGAAAATGTATATCTTAATTTTCACTTGCCTAAACATCAGAGCTGTACACTTAGAACTAGTACCCTCTATGAACACCTCTGACTTTCTGTTAGCCTTCAAAAGGTTTTGTAACAAATTTAGTATACCATCGTACATCTATAGTGACAATGCTTTATATTTTAATAAAGGGTGCAATATAATAGAAGAGTCCTTTAATACTAATGCTTTCAAGGAGGAGTTTGATAAAAATCAGATCAAACATGTAAAAATTAACCTTTTTTCTCCATGGCAAGGTAGCCATTGGGAAAGGTTAATAAAAGTAATGAAACAGTGTCTGTATAAAGCTGTTGGAAAGAGTAAAGTGACCTATTTTGAGCTTCTAACCACTCTGTCTGACATAGAAAATGCCATCAATTCCAGACCCCTAACCTATAGATCTGGTACCTCTGAGTTGGAGGCAATAACGCCCAATTGTTTTTTGAAAGTAATGTACAACAGTAATTTAATATTTAAAAGTAATTTTGATACAATAGAATTTGATATAGAATATCAGATGGGCAGTGCACCCAACAAGGAGGTACTAGATTCTACCCTCATAAAACAAAATGAACTCTATGAAGAGTTCAGGTGTTTGTGGCATGAGGAATATCTCCTAAGTCTCCGGGAACGGTCTAGACACTTGTTTCAGGGTATTTGGGAAGATAAAGTAAAAATAGGTGATGTGGTGCTAATAAAGGACATCAATAAACCACGCCCATTTTGGAAATTAGGTAGAGTGTTGGATGTTATAATTGGTCACGATAATAACATCAGATCAGTCAAATTAAAAACAGGTTCTGGTGAAGTAGGATTGCATTCAATCAGCAACCTTTACCCCCTCGAATTAAATACAGGAGGTGGTAGTTTATCAAATGTAACACCTGTACCTACAACACCTGTACAGGATGACAACAGCAACAGACCTGGTACTTCTGGTATTAATAATAATAATAATAATAATAATAATAATAATAATAATAATAATAATAATAATAATAATAATAGTAATGCCAATACAAAAAGACCTATGAGAAAAGCTGCTCTTAAACAGAGGCAGTTTATGCAATCCAATTTAGCTGATCTATAAATTAAATTGCATAAATAAATTATTAAGATTGGTTTAGGGTAATTTTAAGGTAGATTTAAGGTTTTAAGTAAAAAGA
>JABUQX010084837.1:0-7500 GCA_015478945.1 Trachelipus rathkii | reverse complement strand
ATTATCAATAATTTGATTGTATATAAGGTAATATTAGCGCAGAGGGGTGTCACCCCTGATTTTTACGAAAATCATAGGATATACTCTAAAAATATAATAATGAAGAATAGTGAAAACGAAAATCGGTGGTCTCTTTAGGAAAAAAAGTTACAGCCTCAAAGTTTGAATTTCCCATAAGATTTTTTATATATTATAATATAATATATATATATATTGTTAAAATTATAATTAAAAACTTCATATTTATTGTTAAAATATTAATTTATTTATTAACTTTATTATTTTTAAAATAATTATACTTAAATTTTAGTAGAAACGTTATTCAATTGTTTCCCTGTAATATTTAACCAATTGAGCAAGGCGCATATGTATCGCGCAACCTCCTTGATCATATTATTATTATAAAAAACAAGGATAAGTAAGTACTTGTGACCATCGTTCGGACAAAGTTGTTTTTGTTTATATGCAATTTTTAAATTGTTAAGCATATAACAGCGCAAGTTCTACTTAAATTAGACTATAATCCCAACCTAGTTTATGTTGGGAAATATTTATGTAATACTTTTCTCTAATTGAAATTCCTTAAGTTAAAAATAAAGAACAGTGCAATATCGTTCTGAAAGTCAAATTAATTTTTGAAACTACCATCATTAATTGCTCCTATCTTATGATTCAATGCAAAGGATCTCTGTAATTATAATTTATTATTTCGAGGTAGAGCCTGGCCAGGAACTGTTTTGGGTAATAAATTGGTAGGTCCTAAGCATATTAAAGTTGCCGTAATTATTTATAAGGTAAGACACTTTTATATTTCTTTATTAGTGTTAATCAGTTTATTATTTTAAATAATTAATTCCAAGAAGTATATGTTCAATTTTGTTGAGTTTGGTATTATTTATAACTTAGCAAAGTTAACATATATTTTTTATTTCAAAAATTAATTTTCAACTCAGAAAAAGTTTCTATTTTCGTATCGAAAAATTGCATTACGTATTCATAGTAGAAATATTCATATTTATACTGTGACGTATTGTTCTTAGAAAGATCGATATTTTCAATATCGATAGTGGAGCGATATTGCTTTGTTCGATATTTGTATCGAGTATGTATCGATATATCGATTACATATCGATATTATAAATTATTCTCGAAGGCTGAATGTAAATTTAAGTGTGAATTTTGTTAAATTGAAATGGATTTTAAGCATTTCTAGTGTAAATATATTATAAAAAGTGATAGTGTTAGTAATTGGTGATAAGATAGTTTATAATAATCATATATTAAAGCAAATTTATGCTAAAATTAGAAATTAAGTTTGTTTACAAGTAGTACATGCTGCGAATAGGCTATAGCTATTGAAAATTATAAAGCTGCCTATTTAATGAATTTGGATTTCATTTATTGGTTAAGAAAATTATTAATATTAAGGTATAGTAATTAAATTATGCTACAAATAGTAAATTTTATTATAGGCTAAGTTGATATACCTAATCAAAATTATGGGCTTAACTGATGAAGAAGCTCAAGCTTTAAGCTCTTGTAAAGCTTCTGTTAAAGCTTTGATAAGAAAAAGAGCTATTTCTAAAGCAAAAATTACTAATAATTTAAAAAAGTTAACTGCTTTTGGTAATGAAAATAAATTAACAGAGCCTCTATTTAGAGCTGTAAATACTGATATTGAGAAAGAAGTCTATTCTATTAAAAGTTTGGATGATGAGATTGTCATACTGTTGTCTGATAATAATGTAGATAATTTAGATCCTTCTTATTTTAATTCTGAGCTTGAAGGTCAAGTAGATTACCATTTTGAGTTGTCAGCTGAGTTATTGTCCTTAGAAAAATATTTTCCTAAAGAAATTGTAAAAATAAATGAGAGTGTAAATACTGATAATTTTTTGGATTTAATAAATAAGGTTAATATAAATGATTCTAAACTGCCTCAGTTGCAGTGCGAAGTATTTGATGGATTGGGAAAGAATAAATTACTTTTTTCCAATTTCCTTAATAAATTTAATAATTTAATCGGTAATAAGAGTAATTTAACCAATTCAGTAAGGCTTACTTATTTAATTAGTTTTTTAAAGGATTATGCTCTTAAAGTAGTAAGCCATCTGTCTATTACAGATGAAAACTATGACATAGCCTTAAGGTTATTAAAGAAAGAATTTCTTGATAGGCCTTTCATAATTAATGAAAATATAAATAATATTTTAGATCTTAAGGTTGATGAAGGCTATGATGAAGGCTTTTTGAAATTGAAAGTGTATATAAATGAACTTAGGTCAATGATTTATGAACTTAAGAGTTATGAAGTAGACTTTTTAGAAGCTGATACACCTGGAAGTCTACTCTTGAGTAATATAATATTTCAAAAATTGCCTAAAGTGTTTAGAAGTGAATTAATACATAAAATTACAAATAATTATCCTACTTTGGTACAAATTTTTGATCATTATAATGAGGTTATTAATACTTTAAGTATTTTGTCCCAAAATAGGAAGGATGTATCAACCAAAGCTAAAGTAAATAAAGTTTTTCAAGCTACTAAATCTCCTAAATCTAGTACTCTTCAAAATTTTAAAACTGTCAATAATAGTAAAGATTCTAAAATGTATGTAAATAATAAAATAAAAACTCAAACTTACAACCCTGCAATTTGTAAGCTATGTCAATTAAAAAATCATCCTCTCTATTTATGTGACAAGTATCCAACAGTGCCTCAGCGTATAAAACGTGCCAAAGAGCTAAACATGTGTCATCATTGTGGAGGTTTGGGTCATGTGCCTGAAAAATGTTATGGTATTAAAAATAAATTAAGATTTAATTGTTTTAAGTGTAAAGCTAATTCCCATATAACAGCTTTTTGTCCCAATGATATCCCAAATGAGCAAAATGAGTCTGTTAGCTCCTTATGTATAAGTTTCCAACAAAATGTGGATAAAGTGTATTTGTTGCCAACAATTTCCTTTCAACTCTTTAAAGGCAACAAAAAGGTTACAGTAAGAGGAGCAATAGATACATGTAGTCAACGCTCTTACATATCTAAAAATGCCATGACAGGTTTAATTAATAATTTTGATAATTTACATGAATTAGAGTACAATATTCAAACTTTCATTGGTGCAAAACAGCGAATTTTTCAGCAACTGTTATTGGGTTTACAATTTAATGATCGGGAAGTTTTTAGCATGCCTTTCCTCATTGACAATGATTTAAATTTAAATTATAGAATTCACGGCATGAATAAAGCGGTTGAAAATTTTAAGAAAAATGGTATTCCTTTAGCTGATTCTTCTTTTTATGACAGTGGAGACCATGATATGTTTGACATAGATTGTTTATTAGGCACAGACATTATTCAATTTCTTCCTTCTTTTAATTTAGTTAATATAATGTCTGGAAGTTGTTTTAAAATTGCAAATAAGTTTATACCTATAGGTAATGTTCAAAATTTTTTAACCAGAAATCAAATCATAGAAGTAAGTAAAGTGAATATGCAATCTCCATTGATAGGAGAGGAGGAGTCTGCTTTAGTAAACGAAACCATTGTAAATTTGATTTTAAATCCTATTAAAAGTTATTTTCACCCTTTTGATAATATTTATGATGATTCTGAAGTAGAACATGGACTTGAATATTTGTTGTCCATGGAGAGTGTTGGTATTCCTACTAAAGAGGATAATGATCTAGCCTCTTATGATGAGATCATGATTAAAAAATTTAGAAATGATATTTCTTTCCAGGATGGCAATTATTATGTCAAACTTCCTTGGATAGAAGAAAAAATTAAAATTGTTGCTTCAAATTTTGATATTTCCTTGAGAGTATTGAATAGAGTCTATTCTTCTCTTAAGCAAAAAGGACTTGTAGAAAGTTATAATAATATTTTTTCTCAATATTTGCAAGATAATATAATTGAAATTGTAAATATTCCTAAATTTAAGAGATGTGATTATATATTTATACCTCACAGACCTATAATAAGAAGTGAGGAGCAGATCACAACTAAGATAAGACCTGTCTTTAATTGCTCTTTTAAAATATCTAAAGACAGCCCTTCCTTGAATCAGGCTTCTTATGCTGGTTTAGATTTAATGAACTCCCTTTTAAAATTACTTTTAGTATTTAGAACTAATAATTATGTTGTCCTTAGTGACATTAAACAAGCCTTTTTGTCTATCAAATTAAGAGACGAATATGACAAAAACAAATTCTGTTTTTTATGGTATCAGAATGATGAATTAATCTCTTTCAGGTTTAAAACTTTACTGTTCGGTTATACAGCGTCCCCTTTCATTCTCCATTATATAATGAAACATCATGTAGAAAAGTTCCCTGATGATAAGTGTAGGGATATCTTGTCTTCTAATTTTTTTGTAGACAACCTGATTTTTACAGGCAATAATTGCAAAGAATTGGAAAAGTTGTACCATCTTACTTTTGAAAGAATGAACCAGGGTGGGTTTGAACTTCGCTCTTGGAATAGTAATTGTGAGCAGTTGTGTGAGAGTATGAGAATGGATGGTAGGTATGTGGAGCATGAAAATGAGTATGAAAAGGTGCTTGGGTATAAATGCAATTTAAAGAAAGATTCCTTGCATGTGTCGTCAGTAAGTTATAGGAGCTCGTGTAGTACAAAGCGACAGATACTTTCTGAAACTTCCAAGTTGTTTGATCCTTTAGGACTTACAATACCTATTACCGTAAGAGGGAAGTTGTTAATGAGAAGTGTTTGGGAAGCTAAAAAAGAATGGGATGAAAAATTACCTGGGGAAATGTTGACTGAATGGGGTAAACTGAAGGAGGATTTAAATGAATTGAGTAAGATTGAGTTTCCACGTCAAGTTGTGAATGAAAGTGAATCCTATGGTCTGAATATATTTTGTGACAGTTCTGCTAAATGTTATGGGTTTGTTGCATATGGTTCAAGTGAAGGAAAAAATAACCTTTTGTTTGCCAAGGCCAAAGTAACACCTGTTAAAAAGACCTATAGTATTCCAACCTTAGAACTATTAGGAGTCCTTTTAGCTTTAAAATGCATATCCACTATTTTAGATTCTTATTTTAACATCATTTTTGAATATGTAAATATAGGTGTGGACTCACAAGTAGTTCTTAATTGGCTTTTGACAGGTGAAACCAAGGTCAAGGCTAAGTATGTTAATAACAGGTTAAAAGATGTTATCACTTTGTGTGATGACATCAGAAGTAAATATAAACTAAAAATTATTTTTAACTATGTGCAAACTGCTCAAAACCCAGCAGACCTTTTGACCAGGGGTTTAACTTTTAAACAATTTGCGAAAAATTTAAATATGTGGAAACATGGTCCAGAGTGGCTTTGTAAGGATCTGGAGAGGTGGCCAAAATTTCTAATGCTTTCACTTTCTCCAGAATTTAGTAATTTTGCTACATTAAATTTTAATACTAATGTAATTAATATTAAACATAATAATATTGATGAAATATTGGAAATAAATAAATTTAGTAAATTTGAAAAGGTAATAAATATAACTAGTTATTTGTTTATGTTTCTAAGCAAAATTACTAAGGAAGACCCTTGCAAAAAAGCTCTTAAATATTGGATCAAAAAAGTACAAAACTCTTCATATACTAAAGAGATTGAATTTTTAAAATCGGATCAAAAGGGTGCAATACCTAACCTAGTTAATAACTTAAATTTATTTTTGGATGGTGATGACATTTTAAGATCAAAGGGTAGAATATCTAAATGTACATACTTTAATTATGATATAAAAAATCCTATCCTTTTGTCAAGATACCACCACTTCACCACCTTATTAATTTTGAAGGCTCATAAAAAAATGCAGCATTTGGGATTAGATAGTACATTAAATTATATTAGAAACCAAGGTTTCTGGATTCCCAAAGCTCGCATAGCAATAAAAAAGGTCTTAAATCAGTGTATGTTATGCAAAAAAATCAATGTGCGTGCTTTTAAATATCCTAAGTGCACTGACATCCCTAAACATCATATGAATTTAGTAATGCCTTTTAAATTCACAGGCATTGACTTTACTGGTCATATATTTGTGACTAATGAGACTACAGGTAAACTGGACAAGATGTTTATCCTATTATTCACATGTCTTAATGTAAGATCAATTCATTTAGAACTAGTCCCTGACATGGGTGTGACAAATTTTTTACTAGCTTTTCAAAGGTTTTGTAACCTATATACCATCCCAGATTTCCTTTACTCTGATAACGCTAGAACATTCGTGAAAGGGGCAGACATCTTGTCTAGGGCTCTGGGGTCCAATGAATTCAGGGATGAACTCAAAATTAACAATATTAAGCATATTCGTATTCCCAATTATTCAGCTTGGTGGGGGTCTTTTTATGAGCGTCAAATACGGACTTTGAAAGTTTGTATGTATAAAGTTATTGGTAGGAAGAGGTTAAATTATTTCGAACTTTTAACAACTTTGTCTTTTATAAAAAATGCTATTAACAGCAGGCCTCTCACATATAGATCAGAAGCTAGTGATCTTGAAACCATAACTCCTAACTCATTCATTCGTTTGAATTGTAATACTTCTCTTATTTTAAAGGATGCAAATGACGAAGTCTGGAAGGAACCTGACAGGGGTTCTTTAGAAAGCACTCTTGATACTCAAGAGCAATTATTTAATCAGTTTAAACAACTATGGTATGAAGCTTACCTATTAGATCTAAGGGAAGCTATGACTGATATATATCAAATCTCTTGGGAAAATAAAATCAAAGTAAATGATATAGTGCTAATAAAATCCATCTTAAAGCCTCGTCCCTTCTGGATGATGGGTAGAGTTATGGAAGTTGTAATTGGTTATGACAACAAAATAAGAACTGTTAAAGTTAAACAAAGTAATGGACAAATATTATACCATTCAATAAGTAATTTGTATCCATTAGAATTGTCCTTAATAATAGATAAAGTCTCTAATGATAAAGATAAATCAAATAATGGTGATAAAGCAGCTGATGACTCGGAGGCAGTAGTTGGTAGACCTAAACGTCAAGCAGCCCTAAAGTGTGACAAGCTCATTAAGTCCAAACTAGACTCATTAAAATAGTCATTGTAGCCCAAGGCTACAATCTCTCTCTGGGGAGATTGTTAAAATTATAATTAAAAACTTCATATTTATTGTTAAAATATTAATTTATTTATTAACTTTATTATTTTTAAAATAATTATACTTAAATTTTAGTAGAAACGTTATTCAATTGTTTCCCTGTAATATTTAACCAATTGAGCAAGGCGCATATGTATCGCGCAACCTCCTTGATCATATTATTATTATAAAAAACAAGGATAAGTAAGTACTTGTGACCATCGTTCGGAAAAAGTTGTTTTTGTTTATATGCAATTTTTAAATTGTTAAGCATATAACAGCGCAAGTTCTACTTAAATTAGACTATAATCCCAACCTAGTTTATGTTGGGAAATATTTATGTAATACTTTTCTCTAATTGAAATTCCTTAAGTTAAAAATA
>JABUQX010084836.1:0-13947 GCA_015478945.1 Trachelipus rathkii | reverse complement strand
ATGTTTACAATTGTTAATTGATAAAATCGTAGTAATTATCAATAATTAGTTAATAATAAATAGTTGATTAATAATCGTAGTAATTATTGCAATGTGAAGGCTGATAATAGTAACAATTATTACCATAATCATGAATTGTTATAATATAAGGTACTAGAGTAGCAACCATTTTGATGTTGATAAAAATGATAAGCTTTTGCAAAGGAAGCATCACTAATTTGATTATTTACTAGTATTGATTTAAAAAAATATTTTATTTTCCTTTTTTTTTTTTTTTTTTTTTGCAAGAGACTTATTAGAGTTTTCATTTTTTTTTAATTTCTTGTGGCAACAAGTTGTAAAGTTTCGCTGCTCTATGGCTATTGCCTTGTGTGACTTTATTTAGTCTACAGAATGGAGCGTTAATGTATGTAATATTTCGTAAATTTATTTGACTTGCATATCGCCCTGCTTGGTTGCTACGAAAATTAGTTAACAAGAAGTTGCATGCATTATTATGGAAGATTTTTTATTTTTAGTTTCTATTTTTTAATGATAGATTGAGAAGGTCTATAAATTGCAATATCTTTAGTTATTTAAACAAGGGTTGAGTATGGCTGTAAAAGTCCCTGGTAGCGTTAAAGAGGCTAATGAAGCTATTTTGAATTACAATTACAGAGTGGATTACTGAGTTATTTGTGGCTCAGTAAATAGGTAGACAATATAGACAATATAGTAGCAATATTTGTCAGTTTTTCATCGATTATAATTATTATACCGAGTATTTTATCATTTGTAGCCCCAAATAATTCCACTTCATTAATGTTGATTCTAAAATTGTCTACCGATTTGTTGCTAACAATAATATAAGACGCTTTTATGTAAATTTAGTGACTGTTTACATCTTATCCATTTCATTATTTTCGATAAGTGTCTGTTGCATTTCGAGGGAGAGATTATGTGTTTTTGTCACTTATTAAAATGGAAATATCATCAGAAAAGGAGGTTGATAAAGAGTCAAGTGAGTTGAATAAGTCACTAATGTATAGCGTAAACCAAAATTGAGCATAGAGGTACCCCAAATATTGTTCGAAGTGTGTTTGAATGTGTTTCACTTAGTTTTTACATATGGAAATCTTCCCTTTAAGTAGCTTTTAAAACATTGCAAGTTTGTTCTCTCAATGTCCATTTTTTTTTAATTATAATTAACAGTAAAACATGGTTAGTCATGCCAAAAGCATGTCAAAAAGAGAGCAATATTTATTCTCTATGTTTTTGAATAGTTTTTCAGTTTTTCAATCCAAACTGAATCACTGAGAATAATTTTTGGGTTAAAGTATTTCGTTAAATGATTGAATATTATTTTTTTAAATATTTTACTAACCTTATCAGTAATAGCTATATTCGTATAATAATAATAATAATAATAATAATAATAATAATAATAATAATAATAATAATAATAATAATAATAATAATAATAATAATAATAATAATAATAATAATAATAATAATAAATGATTTAGATTCATTTGCATATATATATATATATATATATATATATATATATATATATATACATATATTATGTATATATATATATATATATATATATATATATATATATATATATATATATATATATATATATTATAATATTATATATATATATATATATATATATATATATATATATATATATATATATATATATATATATATATATATATATATATATATATATATATATATATATATATATATATATATATATATATATATATATATATATATATATATATATATATATATATATATTGTAAACTATTGTGAATCACTTGAAATCCGGTAATCGAAGTGTGCCTCTCCCTCATTCATATATCGGTCCCCTGCGTTTCACTTTTGTTCTTCCAATTACATCACCACGTTCCACCACAAATAAAATTTGGCAAAACAAACCATCTGCCAGGACGAAAACGACCAATTTGTACTTGTGATACAAAAGGAATATTATTTAGATGGTGAATAAATGAATTCTAATGAGATATTAATAAATTGTTCTGGAAAGATATAAACATATGTTTGGGGAAGTTTTGTGGATATTTGTACAATTGCGGAATTGTATATATATATATATATATATATATATATATATATATATATATATATATATATATATATATATATATATATATATATATATATATATATATATAGTATATATATATATATATATATATATATATATATATATATATTATAATAGTGTTACAAGTGTGGCATAGAAAAGAGTCCATTTTCAAGTCTCCGCAACCACTAGGAATTAGCTGTATGTTTGTATATCATGCCATAAATTTATATGAGGCCATTGTTAATGTGAAGGGTCGCCACAGATCTGGTAAATCACGTTCTGTTCGGACCCCGCAAGCTGTAAAAGTTATAATGGCATGAATTGCTGTAAATCCTTTTTCGTAATCAAAGCATCAAGCCACGTGAAATGCAGATTTCTAAGAATTCCACTGTAGTGCAGTTCCGGAGAGTACCTAAGGCCAAGGACTTACGAAAGATGCACCGGACTATATATATATATAGGGTTGGCCGAGCTTCCGAAATTTGAGCACAGCATCTCATCAGGGTAAGCGCACCAAGCACAGCACCGAAAGTCATTTCTGTCACACAGCACAGCACCTCTATGTTTCAGTGTGCACCACGCTCCGTACCGCACCACTCACTGTACCACACCGCACCGCATCGTACTGCACTGGGTCACTGAAATCGTGTACCGCAACACACCGTACCCGGTGGGTCTGTCAACCCTACACCGGGCATTTACTCACGGATGCCCTAAAGAAAGGTAGAAGAGATAAAAGTATAAACGCCTGTTGGCTAAGTACGAAAACTTCTTTCCCATAGAAACATTTAAACAAACAAAATGATTGGGTGTATGCTACGTCATCCAGTTAAGCATCAGAACTCGTAACACGTTCCCGAAAAGGTCATTATCCGGCTTCTGTGCTGGTTTGGTGGGGAGTGAATAAAAATGGGGTCACAGACATACATTGTTGTGAAAAAAAGTGTAAAAACCTAAACAGTCGTGTGCCAGCCCAGGAAACCGTTCTGAAAGGTGTGGTAAAACCACTTGTTCAAGACCATGTTCCAAAATGAACCATGAAAATTTGAACAACATCTACTCAATATCTACTCAATCTTATCTACTCAATGCGATACCCAAATATTGGTTCTTTAAAGCAAGCTGTAATGGGTTCGATAAAGAACTCTCCGATGGAGCTCGACATTAGACGACTGCCCCTAACATACTTGAAGCTTGTGTTAAGGCAAATAGCGGTTATTTAGAATGATTGTTGTATTTCTTGCATTAATAAAGGCCGTAGATTATAAAATGTATATATTAATTTGAAATGCTAATTTGTTTTTATTTGACACCTCTATTTATGCTTAACAATATTTTTGAGAGTATACTTGATATATGAGCGTCAGAATTGGCATCGAACAATTCCGATATCTTTTATGTCCATTTTTTTAGAGGGGGAGCGGGGGGGAATTTGGGCTTCAGCCTGAACCCAAATATTGGACTCTTCCCCCATTGAATATGAATATCTATCTTATGTATCTATTTATCTATCAATAGTAGTATTATATTATTATCTTGTCATGTTTGAATTTCGTTTCCTTTTTTTTTATTTTTGTCATTCTTCAGCTGACTAATTGAGATCTCTTCTTTCATTATTTTTATTCTTTATATACTGGTAGCTTAGTCTTTACTGGAACTTTCTTTGTTAAATTGTAATCATAGTCTAAAACCATAAAAAGCTTAGTAAGCTAAATTATCGTCTCACTACACTTCCTTGGAAAATGAAGAAAACTGGAATAATGTTTTGAGCAAGTAAACACTAAACCATAACAAATCGTTTGTTCAATATCTATATTTGTATTTATGTATTTATTTAAAAGATACTATTTAATTTATTAAAAAACTTACCTCCGCGCGGTCACAACCAAATACTGAAACTATACAATGACTGGTTGTTGTCACACAGGAACTGCTCAAATCCTCGGAGTTGCCTAGCAGTACACAAATGCTTTATCTTATTACTGTGTATTTATTATATAAAGTAAGGTATCAGTATCGGCACCTAAAAAATCTAGCAGTATCAGTATGGCCGGTATCGGCCTCTTTTCAGGTATCGGTACATCCCTAATCACAGGAATATTTACTCTAAAAAAAAAAATAATGGAAAATGTAAATTGTTGCTCTCTTTAGGAAAAAAAGTTACAGCCCTCTCAAAAAATGTAAAAAATCATTTAAAGATATCTATAAAAAAATTTTTTTTAACCAAAATTCACGATTTTTTGTGTAGCTAGCCTAAAAAAATAATAATGAAGCTTAAAAAATTTGAAAATGTTAAGCAGTTCTTTAGGAAAAAAAGTTAAAGCCTCTTTCAAAGTTTAAATTTTTCCCCCATAGGCTTTCTTATAAAAAAAAAAATTAGATGGGCCTCGTGCCTCGTATTCTAGGGCGCATCCCTAGTTCAAGCATGATAAATTTGTTAGGGATTTCCTACATAGAATTTCCTTCTGTCGTAATCAGTGTATACCTAACAAAACTTATGTGTAACCTGAACTACGAAGAGGGTCTGAAATGAGACATAACCTGGAAGGATCAAAAATGAAGTCCATGGGAGTTTAACAACTTTGGGAGGCTGTAACTTTTTTTCCTAAAGGAGTCTGTCATTGTTTTTATTTTTCGTCTATTATTTTTTTATAGACGTAAGTATTATAAAAATATCAAGCGGTGACCACCCCTCTTGCACTACTATTACCAAAAAAAATTAGTTGGGGACACGATGCTCGTTTAGGCCATCCCTAGCTTCAGCGTTATGATAAGATTTGTAATATTACAATACGTTTTATCTCTGTGTATACCTAACAAAACATATCATGTCATAAACCGTGAACACTTAGAGGGCCTGAAATGAGACCTAACTGGGATGGATCAAAAATGAAAAGTCTATGGAAAGTTTTAACAACTTTGAGAGCCTCTAACTTTTTTTCCGTAATATAGACCATATATTTTTTATTATTATTCTTCATTATTATTTTTTTTAGAGTACCGGTATATCCTTTTGATTTTTTTAAAAATCGGGGTGAAGCCCCTTTGCGTCAACTATTACCTAAAATAAAATATTAAATATTATGAAAAGACCAAATATTATAAAAAATAATTATCAGTATATTAATAAAAATTATATAATAAAAGGAGTATTTGCACTTTTCCTAAATCCTATTAAATGTATCTAGCTATATTAAAAGTAGAACAAGCCAAACCTACAAACAATACTGAAATCGGTAATAGCTAGAGCAATAGGGGTGTCACCCCAATTTTCATGAGAATAACGCTCACATACTCTGATGAAAATAATACATGAAAGAATATTAAAGAAAATTGTCACTCTCTTTATGAAAAAAAGTTGCAAAAGCCTCTCAAAGTCTATTAAAACTTCCCATTAAGACTCTTTTCATATTTTGATTGATCCAGGTTAGGTCTCATTCAGGACCCTCTAGTTCAGGTTTTGATACAGTTTTGTTAGGTACCTACACAACAGAAAATCTATACTCGTACAATTAACATACTCTCTATCTCATTAACCTAACTCTAGGATGGCCCTTCTTAAACGTAGCACTGAGGCCACACTAATTCTTTTTTTATAAAGTCTATAGGAAAATTTTAAACTTCTCTAACTGTTGTCATACTTTTTTTTTTCCTACAATGATTACGTATCAGTTTTTTTTATTTATTTATTTGAGCTTTCGAAGTTTTAAAAGCTTCCATTAATTATTTCTATAATTTTTATTATGAAAACTGTTTTAAAAAAAAACTTTTCTTTTTTTCATAAGAAAATTCTATGGGGATTTTTTACACAACTTTGAAATCTGTAACTTCTTGGATTCTTAATGAGAGCGACGATTTTCATTTTTACCCCTATTCTTCATCATTATTTTTTTATCAGAGTAGCGCTCGTGGGGGTGCACTTGGACCACTTAGATAACTTCCGCTCTCCCGACTTTTCCCCTAATGCACTTTTGGAATTTTTTTTTTTCTCGAAATTTCAAAACCAACCTTTAATAGCTACTAATAACCACACAAAAATAATAATTCAATGCTATAGAAAGGAAACAAGTTTTATTAAAGTTTAATCAAAGCTCATTGACTTACCTTGAATGGGTGAATCGGACCACCATGAGGGTGAATCGGCGACCATCGTGTTTTAAATTCACCTCTTTTACGATATAATTTCAATTTTACTATTTTAATTTTACTTAATTATAATACATTATTATCATATTATATTTTTTGTAATGAGATGAATTAAAAATTGTACAATAATTGATACATAAAATACAGAATAAATAAGTTCTCTGGACCGATTCACCCCTCTCCACTCAAAAAATTTTTGACACTTTTTTGAATTCAATTTTTTCAATAATAAACTTTCATTTTTAAATTTCAACCATATTGTTAGTCTAAGTATCTATTTATTAAATTTAATCATTATATTCACTAACGTAAAATAACAACATGTCAATAAATAATGATGTTAAAATGCGACACCAAAAAAAACAATTGGTGAGTCCGATTCCACCACTCTCATCAGATTTCATTACCGGCCGGGCCCTGTTGAATCGGACCAAGTTAGGCCCCGTGATGTTGCCACTAATGTTTGGAACAAAAAATTTACCTTGCCAGTTTAAAACCTAACATACTCGAGTGTATCTACACTGAAAAAAAATAATTTAAAATTTTCCATTCCACAATATTGGTGCAATTTTATAACGGCTTTTAAAAAAAAACTCACATTTTTTACAAAAGTGACAATCTATTGAAGATCATTTTACAATTAGGACATTAACTTCTATTATAATTTTTTTATAAAAATATAAAAACTTCTCTACGAATAAACGATGATCTAAATAAAACCTCTGACAGTACTCGCGTGTGCTTTAACATTGAGTGAAATTTTTTTTTTTTTTTTATTATTATCTCTTGATCTTTATTTCTAGAGTGGACCGGAATCAGCCCCCTCTAAAAAAGCCGGCCAACCGGTCAACCGCCCCGTGACGCTAATATCCCTTTGATTTTCATTTAAAAACGGTAGCGTGAAGCCCCCCCCATGCGTCTACTATCTACTATGAAATTATCTACGATTTTAATGAACTATGTATGGCGATAGCTTACTATCAATTATGTGGGAATAGGCATATAAACTGATACGTCTATAGCCTATAGGATATATAGGACTAAATAGCTATAATTCAGCGTGCCCTTCACCTTTGTTACCAAGTTTACTCAACATAAAAAGTTTTACAACATACCCAACTATCGAAAGGCGCGATTGCGCTCGAGTCCTGCTGGCCCCGAGCCTGGGAAACAAGAGAACAAAAGATTTAGGCTGATTACAAGCTATAATTTTGAAAGAATCTTTATAAAGACAGCAATTGAAAGTAGCCTATCAGCTCGTTTGGAACGATCAGTAATAAGCTATAAGATGCTGGCTCATAATAAATATCAATGTTGTTTACCACAGAGTCAAGGACAGTTAATAAAGTAAACTGATATCAGCCTATACTTAAGCCACTATTAAAGTTATTTGTTGCACAAGTTGGCGGTGCCCTTTACTCTTAAAGAAGACTTTAGATATGCTAGGAGAATTACAACATAGAGCAGCAAGGCTATTGCAATTTCCTGTGCTTTGGAGCGGTAGAGCTCATGAGGGGAAGATGAAGGACGTTAGGAATGTTCTTCTGAAGGAAAGGCGCATTTCTCTTAGAGGGACATATTGTCTACAAAATATTTACATCTTAATTGATAATACCAGACGGACCACAATAATTTTTTAAAGGATGGGGGAGCAGCTCACATGGAACAACGGTCGACATAATAAGAAAATTAAGAAAGCATGCCATCTTGATATAAGAGGAAAACATTATTAAGTAGGCCAGCCCTAATAGGGTTGTTAAACATTTTTGAAATGGCTTTGACACACAGCACGGTTGAGGCAACATGTAAGAAGGGACTGGATTCGGAGCCTATATGGATGGTTTGAGTATCATAAAATTATATTGTGACTATGCCAAATTGCGCTTGATTCCTTAGCTTCTCGTACTTTATTAAGGTTAATTACACTGTTACTAAACAGTATATTAAAGCCGACCTGTAATGGTTAGCATGTATAATACTTTAGATATAAAGTTTTGTTTTTCTTTATTTTAGTTGTAGACTTTGTCTACTTTAATAAGTCGTAATTGCTTACCTCAGAGGGTGTCACCCCCGACATTCTTATGAAACACTCACAAGGACCAGTACTCCTAAAAAAAATAATAATAAAGACATAGTGAAAACGAAACTAATCGATTCGCTCTCTTTAGCGAAAAAGCAAAAGTTACAGCCTCTCAAACTTGTAAAAAACCCCATAGGATTTGTTATTAAAAAGAAACAAAAATTTTTTTTTTTTTTAAAATTCACAGGATATATTCTAAACGAAATACATACACTGAACGAATATGGAAAACGAAACAATCGGACAGGTCTACTTTAGGAAAAAACAGTTGACAAGCCCTCTTGGAAAAGTAAAAATTTTCCCACGTAGACTTCTTATAATTAACAAAATTTTCAGTGGGCCCTCCGTGCTCGGTTTCTAGGGCCATTTCCTCCAGTTCAGGTCTCATGATAAGATTTGTTAATTCTACCCACTTAGATTTTCTCTGTCGCAAACTACCTAACACAAACCTTATCATAACTCAGCTGGACTTCGCATGGGCCTTGAACAATTGAGGGACACCTAACCTGGATCCGGGTTACCAATATTGAAAAGGTCAATATCGGGATTGTTTAACCAAACTTTTGAGAGCGTCTGTACAATTTTTCTTTACACAAGGTTTGCGCACAAATTTTCAGTTTTTCCACTATTCTTCATATTGCTTTTTTCTTCAGAGTATCATTCCTGTGATTTTCATAAAAATCGGGACGGTAACAACCCTCTGGGCTAAAACATTACCAAACATAAGTTAGACCATTTGATAAGCCCATAGGGTGCTTTGTGGACTTGCATGCAACGCCATTTTTTATGGGATAGACTTTTGTGTATTTCTGCCAATATAGTGCATTGGACAAGCCACCCTAAGGGCTGCTTTGATGGATTCTACAAATGAACATGTTTGGCTGATTGAAGTTCTGTTGACTTGACGGGGAACAGTCGTTAATAGCGCCCATGGATGCCGCTTTCATCTTACCGTTCTTATTCTGCTTTCTTATGCTTCCTAATGTACCAGTAACTTTAATTTCATACTATAATGTTGATCAATCAGTATTTTATATTTGCTTTTTTCTATTTTATAAATACAATTTTAACAAGGAATTTTAGGGGAAAGCTGCTATGTACCTCCTTTTATTACTATTAAAATGCAATCTTATACATTAATGATTTTTTCCCCATATTTTTAAAGTTTTTTCATCTATTATTAATTTTCATGAACTTTGTGACATAAAGAACTGGTGATGATCAAATAAGAAAACTAAAAATCTGTAAAAAAAACCAGTCAGCATAGTCATCGGGTTGCCACAACCATTCATCCCATCAGTTGCCAGTATATATAGACCTCAGCCAATTATTCACGGATTACTCATGACATCTATTAGAAACGGATTACCAATAAAAGACAGTTAAGAAGCCACAGTGGGCCTATTGAGGCCTCGTGCCAGTCAGGCCAACAGAGCCACTCACCAAACAACATGCTCATGCAACACTCAACAAAGCACCCTTAGGTGCCCGACCCAGGGCCCATCAACAACTCGCACAGTATACACAAAAGTCTAAAACATTGCTTATGCACAATCCGCAAAGCACCTATGGGATGGTCAATAACTTTATTTATACAACAAGTCTTACAACCGCACAAATACAAAAACACACAATTAAATCTACCAACTGCCCACACCCAGTCACGTTATCCACATGCGAATATGCACAACTACAGCATACTTAATCCTAACTTTCATCTGTAACATCGCCAATTAACACTATATGTTAGGAGTACGGCCACCCCTGTGCCCCAGTAACTAGAACCAGCCAACTTTTGGGCTAGTCAAAAGTAACCGTCATCATGGTATCCAAAACATCCATATACCTGTCCACAGGTCCGCTTCTTCAAATGTTTGCAATCGTCAATTGCCACCTCAAAACATAATCTTCTCGTACCCGGCTGGCCCCAAACTATTTCCAAAAATTTAACAACCATATTAATGAAATGAAATGCTTTCTTTATTATCAACCGATGGCGACTTGCTTTCTTCTTACTTTTCAATATTTATGCCTCCCTACGGTCACTTCGTCCCGTTGTACATGTCCCCCTCTAGGGAAATCGCCCTTTCTATAAAAGAAAACAGTCTCCTAACTCCTTAGCCTTATCCTCATTAGCCGCCTTACCCTCAAACCCAGAAACATCCTTGTTGCTCTAACGGGCACTCAGGCGCACATGATCGTTTTCAGAGCCCGTTTGCGCGCCTTTCACGTCATGTAAACGTCACAGACAGGCGCCCGCCTTTCTTACATCCTCGAATTCGGGAATTAGCAAACTGACGGCTGGCGCGGCAGGAATCATTATTGTTTTAACCAAACAAATCTTTATCATAAAAGCACGTGGCGGAAATGATTTGCCAAAAGATTTTTAACTATTTTAGTTAACTTGTATGCTAAGCTGGGTGACCTAATATATTCGCATCATTTCATTAAATTACTATACATATAAGTACAAGACGTTATCATTATCTTTCAAACTTAGCTAAGTGAATATACTTTACTCCCGGCCAGATTTCAAGCTTACGTTACATTTATCTAAGGCCCCACACCCACCTTATAACTTTTGTCAGGAGTCATCGGCCCGACCTATGGACAAGACCTAAATTGACATGCGGATCCCGTACTTTAATTTCCTTTAATTAATATATGATACTACATCCACCTACCTACACTAATCATACTACTATAATATAATACCATACACTAAACTATATATACTATATATCATACTATATAAATACTTAATATGATATAATATCATAATAACACTTATTTACCTATCTTACATCACATAATACTTATATATATACTACTACTATAATATATAGTACTATATATTAACAATACATATATACTATATATATATATAAGATATATATATACTATATATAATTATACTATAATACTATATAACATAATACTATATATATATATAATATATAAATATTATATATATATATATCATACTATATAATATTAATAATATTAATATAATATATACCTATCAAACTTTACCATATCATATATACTATATAACTATATATACATATACTAATACATATCGGTGATTGTACCCACGGAGGACGTTCTCAACCCCGTTTTTTTAATGAAACATCCACGAGGATCATACTCTCAAAAAAAATCAATAATTCGAAGAATAAATAGAAAACTTTTATTTTTTATTTCTAACATTTTAAATATACTAATATACAAATATACACAGATCATATATATATATGAGAAAAATAACAATTACAAAATAACTATAATAATATACTATATATATACTCATATATACTACTACTATTTATATACTACAGCAACAATCACTATATACTATATCATATAATATTATATATATATACTACTATATTATATAGGCCAAACTAAAATGTTACCCCCCATTGAAATCTACGAAAATAAATATAGACTACAATGTCAAAAAATAACACCACAAGGCAATCCATATTTTCCTCTTTTTTCTATTAACTCTTGTAACATTTACTATCTTTTTTTTTTTATTTTTTTTTATATCTCCAAACTACGATAGGTTAGAAGAAACTAATAACTAATGATGGAACAGGTATCACAATTTTTTTAGGGGTGCCTCACGAGCCCGATTCGGCTGCGGACAGCAGCGGGGGGGACGATATTACCAATACACCACCCAAATACGGGCGTATGGGCGGCCAGGAACCCCGCGACACCCAAATACCAAGAGCGGGGGTTCCGGAGCCCCTCCCCGTAGGGGGGGGAAATATAGTCCTACCCCGTCGCTCCCCCAGGAGCCCCCAGGAGACCCCGACTCTTTGCATCTTTCGCCGGGTATTACCATGTGGCTATATTCTTACGTTAAATAAAGCAATCTGTACAACAAAATATTATACTTTTTCAAATCTATCTATCCAAAAAACTCTCCATTTTCTCCATACAACATTTCAATTTTTTTAACCACTTTTATATTTTTCTCTACCTATCTTAATTTTCGAGATATCATCTCGCGCGGTTAACCTTCTTTAGTATTCACCACATATATACTATATATATATACATATATACTACTACTATATATACTATATATATACTATAATATAATATCATATATATATATATATATATATAATATGAGTATATATAAATTATATATATGCGACATTTATACCGATGTTGACTCCGTTTCTTATACGCGGGGGACATTTTCGGATAAGCAAAAAACAAACGAATTTCGGGCCTTTCTTTATTGCTGGCATATTCTATTATTAGCGTTATTGCATTTTTAATTGTTTAAGAAATTTTAACAAAAGATTTTTATTATGTATTATTTATTCATATATTATTAATTATATATTCATTACTTATTCATTTTTTCTCATTATACCTAAATTACTTTTCGGTAGACTAACTGTTTTTAAGCATCTATCATGATTTTTATTTATTTTATTTTGATTATTATTATAATTTATGGGTATTTTTATTTAAAAAAAACAACTCTAATAGCACAAAGACAAGCTGCGACAGCGCCGCGCACCCCGCTCTGCGGGGTACGGGGGGGATGATGATATAGAGGGGGGCGCCGAAGGCCCCACCCCGGATCAAAAACATAACAATATATAAAAAAATAATCAAATATCGACAGTTTTGATATCAAATATTTCTTACAAACTTTACGTCATCACATTCATCAAATTTTAAACTGAAATAAAAGCCTAAGCACGGCCTAAGCTTTCTCATTTTTATACGACTATAGGTGTGAAGCACAAAAAAAATATATGTCAATTTCTTTTTAATTTTTGTTACATATTAAATTAAATTTACATTTGAAAATCCAGAATTATTTACTAATGTATTTAACCCAGAGCTGGATTACGTTAATTTTTTATTGATTTTTTCCTGCGACGTCACACCATCTATATAAACTAGCACCCTAGTACTACAATATATAATATTACTTATTAATCTTATATATAGTATATATCACTACTATAACGTATATACTTATATACTATCTAACCAACACGCTATTACCTAATACTACAACACTACCCTATATATATACCCATATAATTTACTATAGTATATACTACCTTATATACATATATCACTACCATATCATATAATAATTATATATACCTATATATCTTACATATATAATAATAACATAATATAAAACCATCATACTACTCATAACATACACATACTGTTGTATACTATACTATAATAAATCACTCATCATCTAGTATAAATAAACTACTCTATATAACATATAACATAAACCTATAACATATACTACTCAAAAATATTATATAATAATGACATATATATATACTATACTTTTATACCATACTATACTCTATCTATTATGACTGACGAGCACGAACGCAGAACGATCGGACCGACAGACGATATGAGAAAAAGAGAGAGAGAGATGAAACGAGAGAGAGAGACTAGATCGAACCACGAGATGAGTAATGATAGACATGAGACTACACACGACGACGCAGACGAGAGAGAGTGATAGAGCACGACGCAAGAGAAGTAGATGAGAGAGAGAGAGAAGGAGATGATCGGAAGAAATCAGAGGTTTTGCATGCTG
>JABUQX010084835.1:60000-63053 GCA_015478945.1 Trachelipus rathkii | reverse complement strand
GTTATAGGGGGGCAGTGATAGGAAAATGGTTATCCTTATTTGTTGAGGTGAATGAGTCCACGCTTCCAGCACGAAAAGAAGCCTGAAGTTGAATGCGAGACAGGATGTACTTACAATATTATATATATATATATTATATATAATATATATATTATATATATATTATATATATAATATTATAATTATAAATATATAATATAGTATGTATATATATATTATAATATAATATAATATTTATAGGTATATATATAAATATTATATATATAGTAAATATATATAGATATATGATAATATAATAATATATACATATAAGTATAATATATATATATATAATATATTATATATATATATTATTATACTATAGCTATTTTTATATATATATATATATATATATAAGTATAATATATATATATATAATATCCTATACATATATCTATACAAACTCGGTTATCAAAATTTACATAATTTTTATATATATAATATTATATATATTTTATATAATTATAATAATATATAATATAATTATATATTATATATATATATATATTAATTATATATATAAATATATAATATAATAATATAATATTATATAATATATATATATAAAATAATATAAATATATATATAGATATATATATATTATATATTATTATATATATATAACATATATATAAGTTATATATATTAAAGTATAGTATATATATAATATATAAGTAATATATATATATATAATATAGATATTTATATATTATATATATATGTAGTGTGTGTGTGTGTGTTTTGTGATGCTGGTGTAGGTGTGTGTGGGTTTGTTGTTTCAAGAACTAAGAATCAAAACTATTTAATATAATTTGATTAATTATTCGCATAAAGATAATTTAAAAATGATGATAAGAGATCTCATTTGTCGTTAATATTTTATATTCCGTTTTGCTCGTATTAATTAGCTTAATTACACTGAACAGTTATAAAAAAACTGTATAATTTGCAAAAAGATCTTATAAGTTTTTTTACTAATTTGAATTATTAAATTATTAAATGTATAATTGTAAAAACGAGCAAAATAAAATTATGAAAGGTAACAGTTGTGGAACTGGTGACTAATAATATGTTTAGTTCTTTAATATTTAATATTTCGGGGCTGTTAACATCTGTAAAAGCAAATGAAAATTTCAAATATTTTGGCTTTGTGCTTGCCTTTATGCTAAAAGGAAATACGATTATCTGATTGACTCATGTAACCAAGTTATATATGATATATTTTCTAAAGGTATTTTTTATATTTTTCTATATTTTCTATATTTTTCAATTTTTACTATATTTTTTTCTATAGGTATTTTCTGTATTTTTCAAAGAAAAGCAAAAAAAAAAAAAAAATTGCAATGATTTATGGGTTGTTACAAAGAAAGCAAAAAAAAAAAAATTTGCAATGATTTATTTATAAAATATATAAACCTTCACTATCTGTGCTTGTGCCCTTTATTTGCGCTTCTGAATCATTTCGTTTAATAGAAAAATAATGTTGACGCTCAGGATGCTTTAGTCACCTGTGTAATCAAAAGTAATTGAATATCCCTGTTTCTTCTTTGAACATCATCTTGTAACGTAAGAAGAACTGAATAGCTTGTTATGGATAATATTTATTCAAGAGAACAGTGTTTTGCAGGTGACCATGAAGCCCTGAAAGTTTCAAAATTTTTCTTTATTTGAAAGAAACCTATGTAATTTTGCTAAACATTTAGCTTACTTTCAAAGAAAAAACTCTTAAAAGTAAATTTTGGTTGTAAGTTGTTATTTTAAATGTAAAGTTTTAAAATATTTTTGTTAGATTTTTTTTTAATATTGCATAAATAATTAGTATTCTGAAAAAAAAAAAAAGTTTTTTTTAATATTATTAAAATTACTTTATCTTAAGCAAATGTGGGAACACTGATAATAAAAGCTATTATTAAATATAGAAAAATTTGGCTGCTACTCTAGAAAAGTTAGGGAATTCTGATCTAATTTTAAAGAAAAGTAAGGAAGACTTGTAAGGTCTTGCTCTTGTTAAGCTTTTCTCAGATTATTTTAATCTCTCTAAATTTTTGGAGACCACTAAATAAATCTTGTTCTATTCTTTTTCTTATGAAGGAAATTTGGTCTTCAATAACATTGCAATGCAATGTGTAAACAACCATTCATTAAAACTTTAAAGTAGTTGTGGAATCACTTAATAGATGATTGCTTGTGCTTTAACCAAAGAGAAAGTAAGAATGTTTGTGTAGCTAATGGTAACCCAGGTTTTCTATCATAATATCGTTTACTAAATTTTGTAAAAATCATAAAGTGGAAGTAGGAATATTGACAGTTAAATTTATATGCAGCGACTATCTTGCTCTTTAGAAAGTAAAATAATATTTGCATCTTGATCATGCAAATAGGAGGAACGTCTCATTTCACCAGTAAATTAAATAACGTGGTAAATCACTGGCTGCGGTATTTTAATCAAGGAGCTTCCCATCTTCTTTATTAATTTTCATTGTAATTCCGTCATCACAAGGAACTTTTCCACTGTTAATTCATTCAGTTTATCTCTCTTTCATTCCCCCAATAAGCTCTATGAATTTGGCTCAACGTATACCATTTTTCTTATCAGGCGACACAAAACAAAATTATTTTTAAATAAGGATTTTTAATTCACTGTTTATTTGCATTAAATTTATATCAATACAATAGGTTTAAATTGTATAATTAAAAAAAGAAAAAAAGCACGGAAGATGTCGTTCTCAGCTTTCGCATCCGTTGGCGGTATGCATCTTCAGGAACTAATATGATTGATTGAAGAAGAATCCAAATTTGACTCTCTTTCTTAGAATGGCACAAATGGTTTTTTAGTTAAAAATAAGTTCAAAAATTAATTTATTAATTATCGACTTCAGATTTTATTGAGTTTGGCAAAATTTTTTATTTAACATACCACAAAATAGTGATATTGTCAATAATGAGAGATTGCCAGCTTGATTTTTGAAATTCTTGGAGTTTGTTGGACGAAAGATCGATTAAATGATTTTGCG
>JABUQX010084835.1:45000-57500 GCA_015478945.1 Trachelipus rathkii | reverse complement strand
ATATGAAATATATATAAATAAATAATTAATATATATATATATATTATATATAATAGTGATTTTATAAAGTATATATAATATATGAATATATATATAAATTATATATATTATTTAGAATAAAATTCATATCTCACACTCATAGCTATTATAATATGATATATATATATAGATTTAACATTCTCTTATTTATAGTTAGGGTATATATATATAATATTATATATAAATATATACTATATATATATATATATAATATATCTATTAATAGTAGAATATAGTAGGTACGTAGCTAATATTATATATATATATTCCGGGTTATATATATATATATTATATATATAGTGTAATATATATATTAGTATATATATATATATATATATATATATATATATTTATATATATTATATATATAATACTTTATATATTATATATAGGTTATATATAATAAGGAAAGATACCTAATCAAAAATAACTAAACTACAACATAAAATAATATATATATTATTATTATATATTATATATATAGATTATATATATATAATATAATATAATATATACCCGTAGTTAATGTTATACGCTTTATATTGTCGATGGTCGAGTCCCATTGAGCTATATAGTAAGAAATATATACTATACCTAGTATAATTTATAGATAATATAAATAATATTGATATTCGACTCTTTTGTAAACCTATATACGATATATTAATATTATGCTCAAAATATATATATATATATATTATTTTATATGAGCTGCATTATATATATATATAATATAGTAGTATATATATATATTTATATATTATATATATATACGATATATATGACTAATTAATAGCATTTATATAATGGTGCACAATATATACTATAGGGGTATACTGAATTATCTCCTATGGAATATATATACTTATGTGAGTAGCTATGAGTCTATGCTACCTGTATATTACACTATATATAATGAGAAATACGTTATTACTAGTGAGTATATAAAGTAATATTAATAATAATATTAGCATACTATGATATTATTTGTAAGGTCTACTAATTAGTGCTCATAGGATATTAGGTATTTCCAACATCCTTTCTAGGATAAATAAAAAGTATCCGAGTTCATAAATATATATATAAAGCCTATAATAGTGATAATGTTATACGATAAAGCAGGATATAAAGAATATAGTGGAATATAAATCTAATCATTATATTATATATTTCGAATATATTAGTATAATATAAGTCTACTTAGTCTTTAGTTATATTTAGGTATATTGTAGGTGAGTATATATAGTTATAGTATAGTAGAGTCCGTGAGACTATACTGAAATATAATAATATATAATAATATATAAGCACCTATACTACAGTAGTCATTATAGAAAGTATATTATTTAGGTATATATTTATTCGAATATTGAAATGTTGTGGTGCACTCACTGAATATATACTAGTGAAACTTATTTATATATATATATATACATATATAATATATATATATATATATATATATATAATATATATATATATATTATATGTTTCTATGAATATTATGAGTATCTTTATGGTATACCGTGGCGCGACTTATATATGTGGTAATTATTTTTTTATATATTATTATATCAGTATATTATATTCTTTTAAAGCCAACTAATAATATTTATTGTTGATAATATTTATACAATTTTGTATATTATATAATATATATATAGCGTATCAATATAAGGCGGTCATTATATTATTCCTTAAATAACTATACTTTGGTATACCTCGGTATTATCATCCTTGTGATTAATAAAACCTACGTATTATAGTAGTAGAGCACCCCAGAAGAATATGCTCGATATATATATATATTATAGAGATTAAGCCCTCTATATATAGTTAACAAGAGAAGATAATCCTCTATCAACTCACTTCTATAAATTATGAGAATCTGAATCAATATTTATTATATAATAAGTTTTTATAGAGTTTGAGCTAATATAAGCAATGATATTTGAATATATATATTAGCATGAAGATGTTATGTAAAAATAATGTTACTCCGTAAGTATAGTGAGTATTTACTATATTTTCATTTCTAAATGGAGAAGGCTCGTAGATCCTAGTATATATATAACTATAGTGGTATCAGCTCATCCGTATTATAATATGGTTCTTAACGGCGGGACGCTTTTTTATTCGTATTGTTTCGGAGTCTGTTGCAGCGATATAAATATATATTATATATGTAATATATATATAATACTATATAAGCGAAATATTTAGTTGCTGTGTCTTATATTATATATATTATTATATGTAACAAATTTTGTCTGTATACAGAAGCATTGTTAGTAGCTTATGCCTATTGTTACGGTCATTCTCTTTCCCCCTATGTGAGTACGGTATTAGTCTATTATTTAATCTCGATGATAACCCTATACTGATGTAAAATAAGTAATTAGGCTCTCCGTTTATATAATACCCAGGTATATAGTGAGTTATAGGATTTATTTCCAATACCTTATCTTCTGTTGAATAAATGTTAAATGAATAGTGAGTAATTGTCGAGTTTTATCAAATAAAGGCAGTGATGAGTATGGTATATTATTATACGAAGCAGGGTAAACTGTAAAATAAACTATATATAATAACCGATAAAAAATAACTCCATATATTTATTATTTATTCAGTGTTATATAGGTGAGTGCGGATCCAGTATATAGTGATAATACTTTAAGTTGTAGTCATATACCTTATATAGTACAATTGTTATATCAAACAAATGAGTACTAGCTGTTATTGTGTATATATCTAGTTATATTGTTCAGTCCTGGCGCGAGTGAAATTTAATTCTATCGTTCTATTAATTAGTATATGCTCAAAATTGTTAGTCCAAATACCAAGGGGCATGTGTTAGCTCACATAGTTCACCGTGACGTTAGCCTGAAACTTTTATAATTGGTTTATTTCACTGTAAACACGGTAGTAAGAATAACATCAGGTCAGTATGTACGTTTCCAACCAACCCCGATTATGATTTTACTGTATATATAATAAATAATATTACGATTCAAAGCAGTATTTGTGAAGGAAATTTTAAAAATCTTCTGATATTGCTTCTTTTCTGTGATAGTGGGAGTAAGGTCGAGGTATTCGGTTATTTATAGACTATGTAGAGCTACTACTTTTATATATGTATCTAATACGTAGGAATACACTCACGTTACTGTTTATATTTCGTATTGATTCTAGTGATATATATATATAGGTTTATTATATATCACTGAGGCTGCTCAGGTATAATATTTATTTCTATTCGTTATTATTATTACATTATATGCTAAATTATTATGTTAGGTGACTAATAAGCATATATATATTTATATGTATTAGCTCACATGTCGCGTTTCCGTGACGTTTGGTCGGTTTCGTGTATTAAACCAGGAAGCACCCCAGGTATAAAGAAATGGCTCACGAGTGAGCTACCCAGCAGGCCAATCCTATTATCATATTCGTGTATGTAATTTATAAATAAGAGCTAATATAGTTACAATATAAGTAAAGGGATATCGAAGCGTGATAAAACTTGAAAAACTATTAGTAATATAACTAATAAATATTAACTCATATCTAGTGATACTTATATATTATATAGGTATATAAGTATATGATTATCGTGAGATTCGACTAGTGTGAATATACCTTATTATATTACTAGTGATATTATATAATATATTAGTAGATCGTAGTGTTAGAGGTTATGCCTATTTCAAGACGATGTGAGATAAGTTACCTAGTGGCCCGCATAAGGAATAATATGGTATTACTTAGTCTAATTATATATATATATATATTCGTATTACTTATTAACTCCAGAACCATAAAATTAGTGTCTTCAACAACTCAATAATAAGAAGGGTAATGTTCCCATTGTTCTCAGGTGAGTGACTGAGTGGACCTGTAGGTATGGTTATATGCTCCAAAAATAATAGGTGTATATAGACCAAAGTCTGTATATCTCAAGATAATGGCTTTATATATATATATATATTTTAGTGAGTAAGCCCTCACCCCAGAATATATAGTAGGTAAAGAATCCCATTATATGTCTCTCTATTATAGTAAGTTTAGAAATAAAGTAGTAACCGTTGGTTCTAAATAAAAATAGATATTACGAAATGCAGGAGACTGTGGAATAAATAACGTAGGCCATAAGAACCTTTACGTTGTCGTAAGTCGAAGGAATCGGTAAATCTAATAGTATATTGCAGAAATTTCTTTCACGAAAAAGTCCATCTCCCTGTCTTTGTGTGTTATAGACTCTTAAACTATAAAGTGTCCCTGACGGCCGACATGATTGCGTTGTGATAAGCGAGTCAGATAGAGCTATAACCCTCACAGAAATTCCTCTCTGCCTTTCAGTTCTCTATTTTCATTCATAATTTTCAATATACCTCACGTAGAGGATAAAGTATTAATAATTTATTGCTTTCTAGGTCTTTTAAGTTATTAAATTATGCTAAATTTAATTATGCTCATAAAAGTCATAACAAATAAGCAATATCTTAGGTTACCTCCCATATTTAGTCAGTCCGATTAGTACTTTAGACTATTTAGAGGTTTGGGTTTGCTTTACCGTAGTAAAACCTCAGGAGTGAAGCCTAAGCCCAGTTACATAAATTGCCGTGATATTGTAGCTCCTAAGCTATAAGATAAGTTATATCTATATATATTTAAATATAACTATTGATAAAAGGATATATATATATATATATATATACCTCTTATTCCCAGACCATAGTTTAATTCTATATTATTATACAATTATATACATTAGGCACAGTGTATAAATTTAGCATACCCGGGTCATTGTAGTAGACCCTAGCATCAACTTGTAATAGGTACTTATGTATTCCTTTATATAACTAATATATACCCACTTAAAGTTTTAATTTATATATAGTTAGCCTGGCTCTTATGATCTTTATATTTCATATAATTTCAACAACCTTATTCTATACTACTAATTATTTGCATAAATTTAATATTCACAGTATTTAAAGTAAATCACCATATATATATTTTACTACTTATCATATTTTGTAATAAACTCTCTAATACATTTGTTTCCAGTTATGGTATTAGCTCCAGCAGTATATCCTAGTACATTAAAAAACCATAACTGCACAGAGTATAACCTGTTCCTATACATCTCATCAAAAACCATAACCTATATTTATCTATCATATTTTCTATAACATATATAGTTTAATACTTTTTATATAGTAATTCACTTCTACTTTACACCATTACTAGCATAATAATCTCTATCCTAACTTAATAATATAAAAATTATCCCCTTATCATAAGCTTATATTATTATTTTTAAAGATATTATTAGTGATACAGTTCATACTACTCCAAGATATCAGAAATTTCATATTCCCTGCATAAACTTACTCAAAGACATGCATACATATTATGTGAGAACCATGTAACTTCATTTTCCAAAATCCCATCTTATATACATATCTCAACCCTAATACACCTAATTAACTCATACTTGCATATTAGCACATCACAAAAACTACCCACCTCTGTAATTCCCAATCATAAATATTATACCCAATAAATATATTATAATTATATATAATATATATAATATAAATATATATACTATTATATATATATTTAATATATATATTATATATATATATATTATATATATATAATAATATAAATTATATTATATATAATTTATATAGAGATACATAGAATAGAATAAAAAAATATATTATTATATAAATAGATATATTATATGATTATATTATATATATATAATATTATATATATATATATATATATAATATAATATATATATATTAATATATATTAATAATTATATATATATATTATAAAATATATAATAATATATTATATATATAAATGTTGTGTGTGTATGCGTGTTATGTGCGTATGTGTGTGATTCTAATAAACACTTAATAATTAGTATAAATCCTTACTTTAAAACCAAGTACAAAAAATAACAGATCATTATTCATTACCTTTAACAGTAACGTCCATAATTGATTTTATTTTTCAAACTTATATAACGTCTATTATTTATTCCTTCGCATTGTTAGATAAAAAATATCTCCTATTCTTATATATCCTGCTCTCCGTCATGAGTTTTATGTAGCCGTAATAATTAATTTCTTTTAGTAATATCTTCTGCTAGACCTGATGTTTAGTGAAAATGGTTTGTTTCTTTCTTGGTCTTATAAGTACTACTTAAATGTATTTATAGTGTACTTGTTTAAGCTCTTTTTTTTCTATTACTTTTTGATAGTTTTTAATATTGAAGATGATTTGCTTTGTTATTTATAATTAGAACTTATTTAATAATAACTGTGGAAGAAGAGATAAGGAATTTTGGAATGTGACTATAGTATCGATCATATACCCAATTCGATACCCAAAAATAACCTTCAATATTTACAATGGTACCTTATAAAATCGTTTGGAGTGCTCTTGATGACTCTTACATATAAAACCCCAAATAATAATATATAATATAAATATAATTTAAATTATAATTATATTTATTTATTCTCTAATTAGCTCCGTGAGGTCATCCGGTACGTACCGAGGTGATCATTATATATCCTTGAGCTCCGGTACCCCTCATGGTCATTTACTCCGGGCTCCAAATACTCCGGACTAAATATAGTTATTTCTGATAACTGTTTGAAGTAATATGTCAGTATACCTTATCTCATTTATTAGCAATAATAATTTTTATTTCATAATATAATAATCGGGAACTAAAAAAATATTAATATTATTTATGTTGTGATTCAGTATATATTGTGTTATTTCTGACTTATTGATATAGACGCACGGCTACTTCCTCAGTTGTGTTTCCATTGATGGTAGAAAATTAAGCCCTGATGGTTAACTTCTTCAGGCTTGTACTCGTTGAGCAAATTCCGGAGAAAGCCGTTCGCCTCTAGGGCAGCTCGAACTGGAGAATAAGGACACGGACTGTACATAGCATGAAAGAGAGATTAGTTCCCTTATTTATTTCATGGATGAGCTCAACTTATGGTATGTCGAAATTATATGTTAGGTCAGGCCACGTTCTGTGGGCAAGTAATAATACTATTTATACATTTATAACATATTTTTATTAACCCCCCCCAAAAAAATGAAAAAAGTTGTTTTAGATTGAAAAGAAAATGTGTATACGGTATAAATACCATATCGATTGAATCATTTCCAAGAATAATGCGAATAACGTTGTATTACGCTAAAAGGTTCAGTGCTTTGAGTAATGTGTCCCTTTGTGCAAGCCTGAAAACCTTTTGTGGTATTTTGACGTACAATCTCCATTAAACATACTTTTCTGTTGGGCTTATTTGTCGTAAAAGATATTTGTTATACTCCTCCAATAGTATTACTCTCCGCACGACTCCGATGTGCTCTCTTGCGAGGTCAATGGGTAACACCGAAAGTTTATTCTACCACCAGTGTTGTGAACATTGTTCTATAGTCCAACGTCTCTCTTTATATTTGTGCTACACGTGACTGCTCCTATTGTCATTAAGGAAAATCATCATGCATATCGTGTTGTTCTAGAGTCGAAAAAACTTCCGTTAGTTTGTGGTGGAAAACAAATGGCTCAACCCGTTCTGTCAAATAAGTTGCTTGGATGTTATCGCATTGTAATATGATGTCCCGGCTTACTCAATTCAATCAGATTCGATTCCACATCCGTTTACTCCTCTATTAAGACATCGAACCAATATTTTTCTCTGTTCCTCAGAACAAAAATAGACAAATGTAATGTGGATCGATAAAGCTAGAGCACACTGCCGCGGCAGGGGCTGAAAATCAGCCCATACTTAGAATATCTTCGCTCCTCTCTCTCTTGTTTTATCACGCAACAAGCCCGGTATATCCCCAGGTTTAGGTACTATCTCCGTGAATTTCCCAGGGTCGCGAATATGAGCTTCTAAAACCGAAAAAGAATAGGCGGGCTTGTCAGCAGATGAGTTTTTTTCGCACAAATGAATGAGTCAATGAACTTTCGTACATTAACAGTTACAAGGGGACCCAAAAGATACATAACTAACACTTATTGCTGGCCTCTTCCTCATTATTCGTGATGCTAACCCAGAGCTTATATATCAGGTACGCAAACAAATACCCATGTTATACAGCAAAAAAAAGGACCTTTGCCGATAACCAGCGTCGCATATGGAAAGCTTACCCAGGCTTAAACTAGAAATGTTATCCCATTTGATAATGCTTGAACAATAAGAGTCCTCTCGGGAAAGAGTTGCCGTTAATTCTACGACAAGTGTCTACTGTTAATTCATCCCTAAGCCGTGTTGTTTCGCCTCCTTCCGGCTCCGACCTCAATGTACCTCTAATCATCATTGTACACTCTCCCCAGGTATTTCGGCCTTCGATTCAAAATTGACTCCTCTCTCCCACTTTACGTTCATCAAAATCCTGACCAGTAATTCCCCTATAGAACGTTCCATTCACAAAGACCAATCCACTATGAAATCTTGTTAAAAGTATACATCAGAATAGCGCTGTAGTTGTTACCATCTTTTTTCTCGAAGACAACCAAACACCTCTTCTAAGAATTGATCCTCTCCATAAAAATAATTGAATAAAAGTCTATAAGGCAGGTACAAAAGGTCTTTATCCAAACATTGTTCTATCAAAACAGAACGCATGGTTTCTCTAACCACGTCCTCAGTGTAATACAAATTTAATAATACTGTTAGATATCGAAAGCTTAAGTCCTTGACATACGTATGAGAGATCCCAAGTGTGCGACAATCCACCCTTCACTTATCCCGCAGAGCGGCTTATCCTTCTTCCCGCTCGGACACTAGACTCTCTCCAGGATAGTGCAGCCCCACCGGAGGAAGCTTGAGGTCGGGTTACTCTCAACATTTGAATAGGGAAAATTTCACACGCCAAGTCTATGCCACCGTCTCTGCACCAAGTCAACGATGGAACTAATTTCCCGTCCCAATGCAAGACGACGGCTGCAAAGTGGTATCCCTGAAATGTTTCTTAATTTCCTTTGCGCGTTCTTCCCGTATTTATTTTCTGAAATTGCAAATGGATGTTCGTATAATGACACAAGCAGGTCAGCAGTATAGAGACCCCAAATTGCACAAGTCATTGCTTAGCTATCAGATATTGAACCAAAATTTTTCTCCCCGGGCCCCTGTCCAAACTTTGATTTAACATCCGGTACCATCGTATATACTAAATAAGACTGTATGAAAAGGCAAGGCTTGGTTTAGGAGAAGAACGTTTTTAAAAAACACCCCCCAAAATGTTAATATACCACAAGAATCCCAAACTTTTCTGGTTGTCTCGCGGTCCTTCTCTCCCTGTCCTGTTGGTGTCCCCCTCTTGCACTACTGAGAAAGCGTTGCAATCTCCTCGCCTCCCGGGAAGTCAGCGCAAAGAGCGGCTTTTAGTCCAGCGACTGCATTTATCTGTAGATTCGCTTCCAAATAGCCGTTTCCAGATTACAGACATCGGCGTATCAGACCGAGCATAAATCGGGCATGTAATAGAGTATTTCACGACGGACAATTCACATTCCATCACTTCTCTCGTAATAGTTATCCAAAAAAGCAAAAATATAGTTTACACCTTGAATTTTCCACCGCTAACCAGAAAAAACCATACTGAGCCTAACAAACACCAAGGAATAAAAAACTCCAATTTTTCTGACTAGTAAGACGTGTTGACATGGCGCGTTTGTTTCCTCAATATAAGACAATGATAGCCGAATAATATATTCATAAATAACACTAGATCGCATAGGTATTATGACTTGTTATGCCTTTTAACTTTTATCTATGTGAAAATCTAATCACTCCTCTCCTGAGGAGACTCCAACTCTCATAATCATTCTTCCCAGACTCACTTGGACGTCACCCCGGTGGAATACGTTTGCTTCCCCTGAAATGTGCATAAATGTTAATAAACCACAAATTGTAAACAATCAGGATATGAAGCAAGATTTAAAGTATGTGTAATTGTCTTGACATAAAAATCTTATATAGTGGAACAATAATATAGGAAAATCTCAAGAAACAAGCAAAAATAATATTAATATTACTTACCCTTGATGACATCATAATTCAAATTTTGCTGTATTGCTTCCTATATAACTCCTCTCTTCATTCAAGATTACATTTTTTTCATTTGCCTCCGCAGCTCGTTCATACCCATTTCAAGTTTGTCGTTAATCGATCCGGTACATGAATTCTGTCCGACTCTTATGTCTAATCGCTCGCGGTTGCATTACACTGCAAATAATTGTCGTTCTCCGGTATCCACTAGTAAATCGTCACAATCAGTCATTTGTAGCACCATGAGTGGACAATAGTCCGAAAAAGATCATCAGTTGCGTTACAAAAATCTCTGGGCAAGAACCCGTTGTCTTATGAGTCCTCTGACTGTTCTGTAAGGTCCAGTGTTTTAATGTAAGAGTCTGCTTAACCTAACACCTCCTGTAACATAGACCATTATTATCTTTCTTGTATGTCATGTTATTAATAATTATATACTATTTAGTGACATTCAGCTATATGGCCCAAAAACACCTATCACATGAACCACGTGCCTCCTAATGCCCCACCAGTCATCCGACGTCCTCCTACTGAACGCTGTTGATCACGCGCGTGAATTGCAGACCCTCTACCAGCGTAAGAACCCCAGCAACCTCTAGCGGAAGACCACGATCAAGAGGCCTCCCTCAGACTAAGGCTTTGCAGACAATCTGCCTACGCAACTCCGCCGGATAGATCTTTACCCACCAATATGCGTAGCATCCTGCAAATAGCAAATTAGTACGGAAAGGATTTAAACTATTGAAGAAGGAAAAAACAATTTTTGATTAATCAGAGGGGAAGTGTATGTAACGGACGAGCCAAAGGTCATGTGTCATCGGCTGTAGCGATCTCAGCACACTTATGAATAAAAGGAAGAAAAAGAGGCTCGTACCAACCGTAAAAAAGAATTCTTGATAGTAGTAAAAGAAAGAATGTGCAATAAACGCAAAATTGAAAAGAGCCAAAGCGGTCGAGTAATATTAAATATAGACCCCGGGGTGAATCATCCTCTAGGTTGGATGTTCCTCCGTATTCATGTATGTATAGATTTTAGGGATATCAAATCTCCTACAATGTTTAAATTATATTGGTTCAGTTCTGCCCTGATCGGTGTTTTAAACTTGTTATATGTTTACCCCAATTGAACAAATTTGTTCAAAACCCTAAAAAAATGTATAATACAGATCAATGTAACGGCTTTAATGTGAGTGGAAAATAATATTAGAAGTACAATTATATTTAGTCATAAACAGTACAAAGTGATGTTTCATCTAATTTACTATTGTGGCCTCCAATGTAATAATACACCTAGTATTTTTATGCTATTGAATTGATTAAACTACCGAAGCAGCCGCTCGGTCCAAAGCCCTTGTCTTTACCTCTATCCACCATGGAGATGAATTTTGAGAATTTTAAGTATTTTCCTTTGGTGCCCTCCGGTAGGCAAGCTTTCTGAGCCAGATAGTGTATGATTCTGATAATAAAGTTCAGGGTAGATTCAAACATAAATTTGAATTTCTTAGAACAAGAAGAGTGTAAGTGTGGTAAATATCCAGGTGTGGAACATTCCGATGTCTTTTCCCCAGTCATTACTACCTGCTATCCCAGCTCCGCGTTTTGCGTCCCTCCTGGAGATACCCGCATCCCTCGAGAAAATCTAAAACGCGGAATCATCCCTCCAGCATGATTATCGATGTGTGCGTATCTTATAACGTTCTGCTTGTTTCATACTAATGGTGTGATTTGCACTTTCAGAAGAAGAGGAGAATTTGGTGCGAGCACAACCTTTGGCAAGACCCAGTAGACACCAAAGAGATGACTAGGGAGGAAATGTAACAGTCTAAGCTGGCCTTACAAAAAGCTTTAGATACAGTAAAATCAGGTAATGACTACGGACCTGAGGATGCCGGAAACAAGAGATGTGCAGTAATGGCTTTCAACTCTTGCTCGATAGCGTCTCACCAAATCGTGCGACTTGCCTCTGCCGGTCATCGGCTACTGCTGAATCTCCCTGTGTCGAAATTAATAAGAAACAATCCAGTTTGTCCCATATTTTCAAGATGAGGCATTGAAAGTACGGTTTCGAGAGACCCACGCGCAATGGAAATTAAGAAAAACATTTCTAGGTTTGATACCCACGTTAATGCAAGCCCTCCGTCTTATAATGCATAATAGGGACGGAGAATTTAGTTCGCGATCGTTAATCGAGCTAGAAGATGCAGAGACGGTGCATGTAAGATCTTCCTGTCGTGCTCACTTTCAAATGGAGAAGTTCTCAAAACAACTCTCTGTGGCGGTCGCCTATTCTTATCAAGTTCGGTACCAGAGAAAGCCATAAGGCACTGCTTGGTATGTGGAGCAGTT
>JABUQX010084835.1:0-40000 GCA_015478945.1 Trachelipus rathkii | reverse complement strand
ATTTCCAAACGAAGGGCTATTTTATATTTAAACTAGAGTATACAAATAAATAAAGGTACTTCTTAAATAGCCTTCTAATTCATATTACTATAATATTAACAATTAATTTTTTTTTTTTTTTTTTTATTTTTACTTTTACTATTGTTAATTTTTACTATATAATAATACCAGAGAGGATGCAAAAATGTATTCCATTTTCGCTGTTAAAGCTATATTGTTAGTTATTGTAGATTAAAGATATTTTTAATATTTTTTTATATTTAGTATTATATAATTATTATTTTTTTTATAGATCAGTATTTACAGGTAGCTAAATAATATCATTAATTGACCATGAGTAGATTCTAGCATATAGTTATCCGTTATTTACTATATGTTATATAGCATTAATAGTTTAAGAAAAAATATATATTGATATAATCATTTTGCTAAGATTGCTAACTCATATACTGTACTCATATAAATTAATAATATTATAATATATAATATATATATAATATATATATATATAATATATATAATTATATATAATATATATATATATATAATATATATATAATATATATATATATATATATATATAATATATATATATATAAATAATATTATATATATAATTATAATATATATATATATATGATATATATATTACATATAGGGAGTATCTGTAAACGTTGCTATAATAGTTATGGATGGCTATTTTCGTGTGTAGCTAATGCACTACCTTAATATAAAGAGATGTATATTTTTTAAAAATTTACATATATTTATGAAATATATGATATGATTTTTAATTCCATTCCTTAAATTACTAAATTAAGGGTAACCATTATTAATAAAATTTTTAGTTTTTGAAAGAAAAAATATTACCTATTCATGTATGAGTTATAGCATCTTTTGTCCAAGTAAAGCGTAAATTGCAAATAGTCGTCACCTTTATCCAAGTGACGTTTATTTCGTAAATTCATATATATGAGATCCTACTAGATACTCTTACGTTTTAGTTGAATTCGAATATCATATAGTCGCCTAGCCTTATATTCCTTGAAGATGTTATACGCTACTTGCCGGGAAGGATTTCTGAAGAGAGTATATCTGAGAGATTCTTTTGATTCTTAATATAATTTGTATATAATCTGACTGAACTTATTATATCTGACTGAAGGAGTATATCTTTACTAAAATAATGATCAGGTATATTTAAGTATATTATATCTCATACTTATTGACTAATTATTAGCGAAAATTTGTGCTCGTCGCATATAATCTAATAAGTCTTGAACTATATATATACACAATAATTATTAAAATATGTTGACCTATTTATAAAGTTATAATGAAGTGCTACATTACTTCCTGCGCTAAACACAGAGGGTAATGTAGTTAGAAAAGATGTTATATATTATATATAATGACAAGAATAAAAATTAATTTGCTAAATAAATACTATATAAATATATAAATTATATATATTACATAAATATATTTTCATATATATTATATTAATTTATGTCCGTATAAGACATATATCAAGTATATAACATACAAAACATATAGAAGGCAATATAATAGTATATATAATGAAATATGAAGAATTATAAATACGGCATATAACTGTAGTTTACATTACCCAATAGATACTAAATAACTCAAGATAAATATCAATATATTTATGTAAATAACATTAATATAAAACTCTCAATAAAAAGCTATTATATTATACAGAAAATATAAAAAAGTATGCATTTTAATAACACAATGCTACTATTATGTATTAATATTCAATTAGTATAATACATACTATTACAAAATACATTTTATAGCATAATAAATGAGTACAAAATAATATAAAAATCATTAATAATTATTATTGAATTATGAAACTCATATAGTGAGTAATTATTCACAATAATAAAATGTATTAATAATAATCCCCATTGATCGAACCATTAAATTCCAAAGGAAAGGAGTCCAGTATATTAATGACTTACTATAACGTATATACCATAATAATATTGACCTATTAATGGACCATATACGTTATTAGTATTTATCAAAGGTTGTAATAACAGGAGTAAACAATATGTGAGTACTATTTAACTAATATTAGTAAGATCGTAAATGATTGCTTGTAAGTTAGGTTATTCTTATTTTTGAATAAATATCTATAATAATAATATAAATGAAGAGTGTTTTCACATAGATACAATGTAGAATATTACGTATAAAAGTAATCAAAAATGATATAGTAGTAATAGTATATGTATATATGAAATACAAATTATGAAATCTTCTGCCTCACATAACCAAACTTAAATAAATGATATTGAAAGAATATCCATTACCATAAATAATGAGGATAGTTTACATATAGTAGAGTACGAAATATATTTGACTATATGAATTATTAGGTCCTATAATTATGATATAAAATTCTTCATAATAACAGAATAATCAGATGATGATACTTTAAGGTGCAACAAAGAACCAGTTAAGAGGTCGTATAAAGAGAATATTATACAAAGGTTCAGTGCTAACGGATAATATCCAAAAATAGATAATTAGTAGTTAGCCCATAATCCAAATAACTTATAAATATGAATGTAATAAGATAAATCCATACGTAAAAGATAATATAGGTACAATGTCTGACCGTATAGAATCCTATCGATACTGTGAGAGTGGAGTGAAATAGATTGATAACCATAGTAATCCTAATATAAATGATAAAATTTTTAATCGTATTATTTTGAACTATTTGCTTACATTGTTTAATTTTTAATATTTGTAGTATTGTAGTATTATTGTTTTTATTTTCTATATTTTGTTTTAGTTTTTCAGAAGCTGATTTTTATTTTGTATGATTCTCGTATAGTATATATTATGGTATGTTATCTTATTATCTATCCAAGGTTCAGCCAATTTATATAAATTAGTGCTTAGAACTTGCTAAGTATTGTAGTGCATTTCATTTTGTGTAAGGCTAATAACATACCCTATAATAATAGAGTAGTATTGGTAATTTAAAAAACCATAATTATGTAAATGTAATATGTTATGTAGTTAATTATACATTAAAGTAATAAAACGCTTAATCTAATGATATAATATAATATAAACTCAAAAGTTGTACTACTTCTGATATTGAGAATACATCTTTGTAAGCGAATATGCCATAGAAGTCGCAGGCCTTTTACCAGTAGTCAGTATTATTTATATCATGATACTTTGCCCTAAGGTAGTACTCATTAGTATATAATTTTAGATATCGATAAAATTTCAAGTTACTGAGCGCCTATTTCTTGAAAGTTATATCGCTACTTGCTACCTATAGAGGATTATCAGAAGAGAGTATTATCTTGAGTAGATAATTTATCCATCATTTAGAATATCTTAAAATATTTGATCTGACATGATATTTATTTGTAATATATGAAGAGTATCTCAAAATAACGAGTTTATATATATTTTTAGCTTTGTTCAGTCATATTTATGGCTATAAAATTTTATTCCTCCGCAGGCAATATCTTTAGCATAAAGTAACGATATTCATTAAAATTTAATAAATTAATACAAAAATATATAATTTATAAAAAATAATAATGAGTGCTACATATATATATATATATTATATATATATATATATAATTATATATATGATTATATATATTATATAATATATATATTATATATATATATATATAATATATAAATATATTATATATATATTAATATATATATATATAATTATATATATATATATTATTATATATATATATATATATACTATATATCATATTATATATAATATTATATAATATATATATAATAATAATATATATACTTATATATATATATATATATATTATAATTAATATAGTATATATTATATATAAATTATATATATAATATATAATAATAGTATATATACAATATATATATAATATAAAATATATATTATATATATATTTATATATATATAAATAATTATAATTATATATATATATATATATATATATATATAATACTATAATATAGTATATTATTTAATATATATGATATATATATATATATATATATATATATATATATATATTATATATATATATATATATATATATATATAATATATATATATATATATATATAATAATTATATATTAATTTATAGTGATTAGTGTATATAACTATAATGAATAGATATATATCATCGAAATATTTATTCAGAAACTCAATCTATATATATATATTCACAACCCTATATATTACTATATAGGTTTAGTATATCAGTATATATATATATACGTTGTATATAGGTATATAATTGAGTGATATAATATATGATATAGCTCTCGTATCTATGATATTTATATGATATATTAGCCCTAAAAGTAGTGGTACTGCTAATACAATGCGCAATCCTACTATCACTACTAAGCCTAGTAACTGTGCTCTTGTGTGTAATAGCTCTTACGCATAAGTGAGAGTCCTAATTGTATTATAGTCTGTATAGAGGGCTTGATTTTTCCTACAGATAACGAAGTACATTGTATGTTCTGTATTACCTACTAATCCTTACTCAAGTATAGATCAATTATGAGATGATATAGTAGTATTATTATATATATATATATAGAGCAATCTTTATATCCATAGTATTACTGAGTTGTCTGTCTTAAATGATAGGAAAACCAGCCTGATAGCTAACCCGTCTCCCTCAGTATATACATATATCATATAGTACGAAAATGATAGTGAACGCATCGTACGTATCATAAGAACTTTATACGCACGTTGCCTCCTACAGTAATACCTAAACTTCAGGTACTGACTCTAGTGTATATGAACTATCTCACTACTACTTCCTGCTACATATCATTATTTAACGTAGTTATTTAGATATAGTCGACGTTACTTTTGTAAAACTCATATTAACAGGTAATTACTCAATAGTGATCTGACTCTAAACTATTACATACAAGTGAGTGATCAAGGTATAATATGACGTATGTGGAGTTTTGTGTAGATTTATCAGTTCGTACTAGTCTCCAAGATATATGAATTAAAAATTATTTATATACGCTTAATAGTTAGATTCTCTATATATAACTTTTATCTATTATGTAAGTGGCAGGGTACATATAACCTGACTACACTATATGATATAGATATATATGAAGTATATATATATATATATATAGGACGTAGTGAAGATACCACATGTAAATGTTAGTATATATTATATATAAGTCATTCTCTAGTAGTTAGTTAACTCAGCCAAAGGTAATAGTTATTTATTATGTGCTCTGTATTATACTTCAGGTATAAAGTAGTTTTAATGGGCTTCCGTAGTTATACTATTATACTATAGGAGTAGCCACCTATATTTATACAGTAAAAATACATTTATACTCCGATATGTATATTAGAAAACTGGCCCTCCCAAAGTATTAGTAAACCTTAACTCAAAGAACTTTCATTTTCTCAAGTATTTATATATAATACACTATATATATTATATTATAATAGCTACCAGCACAACTGGAAGCTTATTTCTAGCCGTGAGTCGAGATATTATATTTGAATCAATACTCAGCTAGTTTCACCAACGTATAATGAGCATAATGGTCGTCGGTACCTAAGATTAGTATTAATACTATACTCACTATGCTACTCAAGATAATCGACCGGAATCTCCCCTGTATCATTTTGTGGGAGGTATTAATATAAAGGACACTTTTTATTTTGTGCCTCACCCTCTATTACCCGTACATTATAATCACGAGGCACGTGAAAGCCATCAGGCGCACTCCGAAACACCTACTGACATGTGGATGCAGACAACTGCTTCGCAAAAATAAGCATCTGAGATCGAGTTATATCACCCGTTATACATATAAGTATGCGTAGCCTTCGACATCTTCGTACAGATGACTTAATTTCAATTTAAAGCGGCCTCCGATTATAAATTTACTCTTTGTTATTGCGAAAAATATTCATTGAGAAAAACATTAGTTATTACATAATACATACTTGTGAACATTAAAAGTCATTATTGAGCAGATGTTATTCCTAAACTATATTCTCTATAGTATTTCAATAAACTTCTTTTGTTCGAAAGAAATCTCGAATGCTAGTTTTCAATCGAGTATTTCTAATATATCTGCTACGCGTCCCAGGCTGCTGTACTTTCCGTAATTGCTGAGGGTGTAAAAACTATATAAATTAAACAGCTACCAATCTAATAAAAATTTGATTAATATAGAAAACCTATTTAAAAATAAGTAGTCAATAACTTCAGTTATTCTAACGTGAAATTTATATATGATAATAATATATATTATAATATATATATATATATATATATATTATATATATATATATATATATTATTATATATTATTATATATATATTAATATATATTATTATAATTATATATTATAATATATAATATATATATATAATATAATATATATATAATATATATATATTATATATATATAATATAATAGATATATATATTTAATTAATATATATATATATTATATATATAATAATTATATATTAATATATATATATATATAATTATATTATATATATAATATATATATATATATATATATTTTAATATTAATATAATATAAATAATAAAATTATTAACAACTGACCAAACAATATATCAACTACAGTTGATATGGATATGGATATTCTCAATAAATATCCCCTAAGTATATTACACACTATGCTGGGATGTGAACCTAGGCCCATTAGTGAGAGTAATGTCTACCGCGGTAAATGTGTTTGTATATACGACCACGCCACGATAGGTATACTAAAATTGTAAAGCGCAAGAATTGTTCGCTAGTAGGATGATATATCACCCTGCTAAGGCCCAGGTTCACATATCACTCACATTGTAGAAATTATACTTTATAAGGGTAGTATTTATATTGAATTATATATATATAGTATATTATTATATATATATATATATATAATTAGATAATATATTATATTATATATATATATAATATAATTATAATGTAATAATAATATATACTATATATATATATATATATTATATAATTAATATATATATATATAATAATATATAATATATTATAATATTATATAATATATATAATTATATATATATATATATATCAGGCGCTGTTTTACAGAGGAAGCACAGACTTCGGGGAGCAGTGGTCTCTGAGAAGAAGAAATAAGAGAGAGACTTAAGTAGATTAAACATTAATTCAAATATATACTTACTGAAATTAGGAAAATAAGTTTAAAAATTGAGAGTAATACGAGAGAGAAAAGAGACACATAGGAGAAGTGTACGATTTAAATAGTGTATAACAGAGACTAGGATGAATCTGTTCTCCGTACGAATAACATCTAGATTTCAATAAAGATCATTGAACTGGAGCATTTAAACGGATTTGCTGCTGCCTACTATAGAGAGCTATAAATATATTTATCGCTTTAAAATCACCATAATGGTTGTCATGCAACGTAAAAGAAACCTTTAATTCTTGTTGTATCTATATTATATGTAGAAGTTTTACCTCACTAAAAGCCTCCTCTACGATGACGTTCTTTATATAAATAATTCCTTCCCAATAGATTGGACTAACTCTACTCTATAAGTTTATAGATGATTGTCACTCTTTGCAATAATATGATATTATAAACAATAAATAAATAGATAATAACTTATTATTTTAAATATTAAATAATAAAAAACCTAATTATTTATAAATATATATAAATGATTAAATATATATATTACTATATTAATATATATATAATAATATATATATTATTAATTATAATAATATATATTATATATATTATATATATATATTTAATATATATATTATATAATATATATATATATAATAATATATATAATATAATAATATTATATATATATATAATAATATACTATATTTATATTATAAATATATTATATCGAGATGAGTAGATGAGATAAATACTTAAAATTATGAATAGAGTATATATATATAGTATGGGGAGAGAGAGAGTATATATAATATATAGAAGTGAGATAGATAGAAGTAGTAAGATGATATATATATGTATATATTACTAAAATTTACTATATGAGTATACCTGATATAAATATTGCTCATATATAGGTGTATAGTAATAACGTGACTCGATAGGAATAAGACGTCCTCATAGACTATTAGTACTAGGTCACCTACTATGTCACGGTAGGGCCAGCTACTGACTATATTAAAGTATATTTCTATACAACGCATCGTAAAGGGGGTATGAGGAATTTTATTATAAGGTATTGATTTAGATAGGCTATATAATGATATAAGATATTTTTGATACTATAACACAGCTTTAAATATTCTCAATAGCTATTTTAATACTTTTACATTAATCCACAGTCGGTCTAATCCTAATTGCTAACACTAATAGCCTCATCTACATGCTATATCACCCATTAGATAAAACTATGTGAGTGGTATGTCATTTTTAACTAAACTAGCTAAGCTTAATATGCAAATACCAAATCAACAGTGATCACTGAAATCACTTTATTATTTATCAATTCCTTACCTAGATAATATTTGATAAATTAATCCCCTATGAGGACGCACACAGAATATTTTTATTTTACAAAAATATAGTATGCCATGATTTTTAAGTAAAGTTTCATTTACATTAAATTTATATCAATCAATAAGTTAATTTAAACTTAACACAATGCAAGAGAGAGAAGAGATCTAGAATGTCAGTTCATAGCGTTTTCGCATCCGGTGGCGGTATGCATCTTTCGAGAGATACTAATTATGATAGATTGAATAAGGAATCAATGAACTTCTGAACTCTCTTTCTTAATGAAGACGGCAAGCATGGTTTTTAGTTAAAGTAAGTTGTTATAATGATTGAATTTGCAGTACTTCTAGTCTACTTAGGATTTTATTCCGAGAATCTTGATCGAGAGTTTATTGATATGAAAAATTAGTGATAATTGTCTATGAGGGATTGCCTGCTGATTTGTAATCTCCTTAGGTTGGAAGAATGATTTTGTTTCTCTCAGATTTTTTTTTATTTAAAGAAAAGATTCCAGTTACATTCTTCCTGATTGTGTGGTTTATTTATGAATTAGTGCGTCAATTAAGTGGTGTGGTTTTGACGAATAAGAGTCGGTTAACATTGCACTTCTGCCATTTTTCAAGTTGCTGTAGAAGAGATGAAATTAGTTTTATAACCGATTCGTAGGTATACATAAGAATGTTGATATAACCTGATATTCTAAATTTTGTTTTGTGTTCTCCTAAATATAGCTTACAATGCGTAAGTTGCTAGATATAAGTGAGAAGAGCGAAACATATATAAGTTATCAGGTCTATAGAGTGCAACATTCTTATGGCAAACGAATGACTAGAGAAACTATTCATCTTTAACTGTACATAGAATACTCGCAAAACATTTAAATTCGATCTTTCGTCCAAAACAACTCCGAGAATTGTTCTTAAAAATCATAGTGCTGGCAATCTCTTCAAATAGAACAAGATTATCATCTAATTTTTGTATAAAAAATTTGACCAAACTCAATAAAATCCTGAAGTCGGTGAGTATAATACTCAATATTTTGAAACTTATTTAACTAAAAACCATGTTGCCATTAAGAAAGAGAGTCAAATTTGGATCCTTCTTCAATCAATCATATTAGTCCCTGAAGATGCATACCGCCACCGGATGCGAAAGCTAGAGATCGACATCTTCGCTTTTCTTTTTGAATTATAAAATATTTAACCTATTGATTGATTAATAAACCTTGTATATGCGTTTTAAACGCTTGTATAGAAAATTCCTTATATTAAAAAATAATTTTCTGTTTTGTGTCGCCTTTGATAAGAAAAAATGGTATTACGAATTTGACCAAATTCATTAAGCCTTATTAATATGGCCCGTCCGCCAAGTGAAAGAGAGATAAACTGAATGAATTAACAGTGGAAAAGTTCCTTGTGATGACGGAATTACAATGAAAATTAATAAAGAAGATGGGAAGCTCTGATTAAAACCCAGCCAGTGTATTTACACGTTATTTAATTACTGGTGAATGAGGTTCCTCCTAGCATGACAAGTGCAAATATTATTTTACTTTCTAAAGAGCAAGATAGTCGCTGCATACTAAAAATTTAACTGTCAATATTCCTACTTCCCACTTTATGATTTTTACAAAATTTGATAACGATATTATGATAGAAAACCTGGGTTACCATTAGCTACACAAACATTCTTCACTTTCTCTTTGGTTAAAGCACAAGCAATCATCTATTAAGTGATTCCACAACTACTTTAAAGTTTTAATGAATGGTTGTTTACACATTGCATTGCAATATTATTGAAGAGCAAATTTCCTTCATAAGAAAAAGAATGAACAATTCGATTATATTTTTAGTGGTCTCCAATGACAATTTCAGAGAGATTAAAATAATCTGATGAAAAGCTTCAAGCTGCAAGACCTTACAAGTCTTCCTTACTTTTCTTTAAAATTACAGATCAGAATTCCTTAACTTTTCTTACTTTTCTTTAAAATTAGATCAGATATATCCTTAACTTTTCTAGAGTAGCAACCAAATTTTTTTTATATTAAATAGCTAGCATCGCTACTTCATCAATTGCTTAAGTATAAAGTAATTTTAATAATATTAAAAAAAACTTTTTTTTTTTAAAAATACTAATTATTTATGCAATATTAAAAAAAAAATGTTCTACATAAAATGATATTATTAAAACTATTTTAAACATTTCTAATAATAATATCCTGAAACCTTTACTTTTAAGAGTAGTTTTTTCTTTGAAAGAAGCTAAATGTTTAGCAAAATTACATAGGTTTCTTTCAAATAAAGAACAAATTTTGAAACTTTCAGGGCTTCATGGTCACCTGCAAAACACTGTTACTCTTGAATAAATATTATCCATAACAAGCTATTCAGTTCTTCTTACGTTACAAGATGATGTTCAAAGAAAGAAACAGGGATATTCAATTACTTTTGATTACACAGGTGACTAAAGCATCCTGAGCGTCAACATTAGTTTTTCTATTAAATTCCGCACATGATTTTCAGAAGCGCACAATAAAGGGCACAAGGCAGCAGATAGTGAAGGTTTATATATTTTACTTAAATAAATCATTTGATAATTCTTTTTTATTTTTTTTTGCTTTCTTGTAAAAAATACAGAAAATACCTATTAGAAAAAAAATATAGTAAAAATTGAAAAATAGACGAAAAGTATAAGTAAGAATCCTTATATAAAAGAACTACTCATTTAGAAAAGTATATCAATAATTATAACTTGAGGTCACTATGAGTCAATATCAGATAAGCGTTTATTTGCCTTCTATTAAGCATAAAGACATAGCAGCGACAAAGCCAAAAATTTGTATAATGTGTCATTTGCTATGATTTATCAGATGTGTAAATGACAGCTAAGTGTAGTTGATCTATTATAAAGAGTACGTGAACGACATATTATTCCTGCTTACAACTAAAACCACAACTGTTACCTTTCATAATTTTATTTTGCTCGTTTTTACAATTATACATTTAATAATTTAATAATTCAAATTAGTAAAAAAAACTAAGTGCCTATAGATACTCTTAGTGCAAATAGCGCTTACTACAGTTTTCATCTTTATACTTGATATTCAGATGTAATCTAAGATCTATACCTTAATAACGAGCGCAAACAGGATAGTATAAAACTCACATATAACGACCAAACTGAGATCTCTGTACATCCATCATCTATTTTAATTATTCTTTATGCGAGAGTAAATCATTAATCAAATGTATATTAAATATTGATCTAGTAGTTACTAGTATAAGCACGAACCCACCTACTATCTCTTACGAACCACGTACTATCACGACATAAGCAATGCACAGCAACACACACATATCACTTATAATATATAATATTATATCATTAATATCACCAAAGAAACCGCAAAAAATTTTTTCTTTCGTAAATTTGTATTGCAATATATAATTAATATATTATAATTAGACCCCCCTGATAATATAATCAATAAAACATTAGAAATCGATACTATTAATATAGTATATACTATATATATATATTAGTAACATTATATTGTAAATATATAATCCTATGACGTTAAAATTGCACACATGATTTTATATATATTACCCTATATAATGTTATTATTATTATTATAATATATTCATTATATATTATTGCTAGTAATAGTCTTATTGTATTAATTTTATTAATTTTATGTTATTATATATATTATATATTATTATTATATTATATTATATATATATATATATATATATATTTCATATATTATATTATATATTACTATAATATTATCAGTATTGTATATATATCTTATATAATTATTTTTATATATTATTATTATTTATATTACTAAATAATTATTGTTTCTTATTATTAATTATTTTATTTATTATAATTTAAGTATTTCATTCTAGATTAGTTTAGTAAGTAGTAAGGTGATTAGGTTAGTATATATATTATTACTCTGAGTCATTCACTATGTATATATGATAAGATCTAGCTAGGTATAGTATATATAAGTTATAGGTGAGTGGATATATAGTTAGATATATAGTAAGTATTAGTTAATTTAGCTTATAGATATAGTAGTATATAGTATATATATAAGTATATTATATATATATATATAGTAGTAGTTAGGTATTTAGTATAGTATATAGATAGGAGCTATGAGGCTTGGATTTAGCCCTCGTACCCTGGAATTCATATATACTAATATTAGTATATTATATATATAAAAAGCGCCTCTTATCTTTACTTAAATTCATACATTACCTTAATTACCAAAATAGCTACATCATCTTATATATACTATATTATTATCGATTTTGGATCGGCATATAATGAATAGTTCTGTTATAATATATATACTTTTCCTCTAGATAGTATAAAGCTATAAAGGTATATAAAAATAAAATAAATATCCAAGTATATAATTAGTGTATAATATATCTAACTTGGTATAGCATATATATATATATATATAATATATATATATATATTAAATATATATTATATATATATTATATATATATATTAGTATATATATAATATATAATTGTAAGTACTCCTGTCTCGCATATCAACTTTGGCTTTCTTTCGTGCTGGAACAGCGTGACTCATTCACCTGTATGCCAATAAAAGAGAACCCCCGTTCTGTAGGCCCCCCCCCCCTAACTTATAACAATTTCCTTCTTTTTTTCGCTTTTTTTTTTTTCTTCTTTTGTGCGTCTTGAATTTTATTTTGCGTCTTTGGAAAGTACTTCGGAGTAAGTCGGGAGGAAAAGCTTGATTTCTAGACCTAAGTTTTAGTGTCTATTCTTCTCACTTTGGCATTCTAACGCGACAAAAAATATTTAAAGGCATTTCTTTTCGAATTATTTGAAACTCCGTTAGTTTACCCGTGAATTAGAACAATGCCTTCATATTTCATTACTTCTTCCATTTAGAATGATATATCCTTACATAGAAATATACCCTTAATAGCAATAGGTAATAATACTAAGAGGATTCTTGGGGAAAGGACTGCCATTTCTCGTATTTCTAATTGGAGTATGGGAAATATGGTTAATTCGACTGTTTCAACACAATTTTCCTTTATCTTTCTTCAATACAATCTTTCACATAATTCCAACATACTCGAATTCTTCCAAAACAATTCAAACCTTTTGTTTTTCGCACTCTTGGTATTTACATTTCTTTGTAGTTTTCTTATAAGTATACTATATTTTCTTTTGCTCATAAAGCAAGCTTATATGGGTTAATAATTCTAGGAATCTTTCAGAACCTTTTCACATCATCACTCCTGCTTGCTTTGTATAGGGGCATTGTTAATATTTGTATTTAATATGCATCACGTATTCAGAACGGGTTCATATAAAAAAAAAATACCTTTCAAAGAGTTTAAGAGTAAGAGTTTGTGATTTATCAACTATCTTACTTTAAGTGACTCTCCAGTTGAGAATAAAAAAAATTGATTTAATCTTAAATTAAATGAAAAAAACGAAAGGTTAAAGGTATAATAACACTGATTTAATACAGCTACCTCCTAATAGAGGATGATTAACAGCCCATGCATAATTATTGAGCAGTTTGAAAAATTTATTATGGCTACTATACCTTCTGTATATCTCTGAGTGGGTTTCAGCTGCGTCTCGCTGTTCTTCTCAATGCTACTCTTTCTTCTACATAACCACCATTCTGCTCTCTTCGTCTTCCAATTTATTCTTCTCCTCTCATGCACGAGATCTTAAAGTCTAAAAGACTAAAGTAAAATAGTTTAAGATTGCAAATTCGAGGATGCTTCTTGAACTACTACTCTCTCTCTCAGTCAAGATCCAGATTCTCTCCTTCTCAGTAATATCAAATTCATTATAAATGTGCATTATTAAAATCTAAACTTCATCTTCGATAACTATGCTGTTCATGCCAAATCGCAAATTTTTTACACGTTCATAACAGCAAATGTTTTTATCTGAGTGAAAAAGCTTCTGTTAAGTATTATTTTATTATTAGCTGCATAAAAAATATAAACAAATTTTTTTTTTTTTTTTTTTTTTTTTTTTTTTTTTTTTTTTTTTTTTTTTTTTTTTTTTGAAATAATTCGAGTGTTTACTGAAAATCACCAAAAATCCACCAGGAAAATCAGAATTAGCTGTTTACATACTGAAACCATCACGTAAATCTTTAGGGACAATTTATTTTGTTAAGATTATTCTTGAAATAAATTTAGCACTACTATTAATATGTTTTTTTTTTGTGTACATAAATGGTCTTAGTATTAATGTAATTGTAAAATTAGACTACCGATCCTACTTAGTTCGTGCATGATAATATTCTTCTATTTTCATTCGTAGACTGTTTTATGATTATGTAAATATCCAACAGTCCTTTGACTCTGCGAATGAAGTGATGAACTGTGTGTATTTTTTCAATTGTATATATCTTGTGTTAGGATTAACGTAAGCGTAAATTAAGTTACCGATCCTAACCTAGTTTTCATGCATGCAATTAATATTTAACTTCTCCTGTGTTCGCGCCATTGAGACGATGGAATTCAATTCCCACCGACGATACTGTGAAGTCTTGCCTATTTTTGTACAAAGTGTATAAAGACGATATGATTATGATCATCATCAACATTACTTCCCGGACAATTAAATGCAAATATATTTTTATTTTACCGCCTTTGAATTAATTTTTTTTTATATAAGCCTATGGGAGTTTCAAGGGACAGAGGGGTGGACGAAGTTCCCCCCCGTCGTCCCCGGTAGGCCGAAAACCCCGATTCTTGCCCACTTTTCTTGTTATTTAACAGTTAAGGCGATACCTCGACATTCTTATAGTTAGAAAAAAAAAGATAAAAATTGCAAACCATTTGCACCTTACGTGCCTTACTCGGGAGTAAGTGAGCTTTCTTCGTTTTATCAGAAATGGTACATCATTACAAGTTTTTCACATATATTAACTATTTTTTAGAAAAATTTCAAACAAGCGTTTTTTTATATATTATCTATTTTTTTTAAATTTCATGGTAAAAATGTCTCCCGACAATGATCTCTTCAGAAATAAATAAAAATGTTAGTTATTTTCCTGTACCTGTTATGGTTTTTTTCTGACGTGCATGTTCGGAGTCTGACCACTATATTAATATATATTATTATATATAAAGTAAATATAAAAATTATATATAATATTAATATCTTTTAAAAAAATAAATCATATATATTGTTTAGTATTTTATAATATAGATATAGAGTATTAAAAAATAAATTAAATTCTTATTTAAATTAAGTTATATATTCAATATATATTATATTTGTAATATAGTTATAATAATATATATAATATATAGTAGTAGTATATATATGAATAAGTATATATATATATATAGATAGTGTAGTAATGTAATATATTGTATATAATATATTTAATATTATATATTATATAATAGATATATATATTAATTATATTAATAAATATATCATAATTAGATATATTATATATGTATATTATTATATGATAATTTTTGGGTCCCTGTAACTGGTCAACAAAGAGAATTTGATCAAGGGTTTAAGTTTGGTATCGCTTGTAAACTTAAATATATTGTAAATTAAAGTTAATAAAGAAACTTTTAACACCTAATGTAAATATTCTTTGTAAATGAAACAGTGAGAAGGAATTGCAATATAATTGCATAATAACTCCGATTCGTTCTTAGAGTTCTTATAAAGTGAGTCACTATTAGGCAGTGTATATTACACACAGGGCTGATAAAATTGTATCTGACCTTACGCCAGGAAACAAAAGCTATTTTGTTTAAAGCTTAATTCCATCAAAATAGGATCCTATTGTGTTGACTAACTTTTCCTAGCTGCATATCCCCTATTTTAAACAAAATATTTATGCTTTTTGTTTTTCTTTTTTCTTTGAAAGGAAAAAGAAAAAAAAAGCTTGTAGAAAAAGGTTAGGAACACAGAATTTATGAATTTTGGAAGGAATGCTGAGAATTTATTGTGCGTCTTGAGCATGCCTATCTTTGTCCTGCTAACTTGCCTTCAAGGCATAATTTATTATTATCATCAGCGTCCGATTTCCTTGAACAAAAGGTGCTTGAGAGCTAACACATTAAAAATACAAAGCCAAGACAACTCTCTCTCTCCGCTTCTTTTCTTTTTCTTCATTTCAGCTTAGATACAGTCGTCTTACATAAAGTAAATATATAAGCCTGTGGTATTTTATTATATTCTTAATAATACTATTATATTTTTATTAATATTAACTAATAACATGTTATGAATATATATTTAAAATAATATAGATTCTATTTATATATTATATATTTATATATATTTATATATTAGAGTATCTATTTGAGGTAAAAAAGGCCCTGTTATGTTTAAGACTCCGTCAGTTTTTTATTTTTTTTTTTTAACTCATTATTTGCTAACACATCCACTGTTAGGTTTTTTGCAAATTTCAAAATGTTTCGATAATGTTTATATATTATTTAAAACAAATTATGTAATAAAGAAAAAAAGAATAGCCCAAAAGTACGAACTGACTACTTATAAATACAGTTGTGAATTCTAATTCGGAGGTGTAGGAGTTCGTTGATAGGGAGCCAAGGTCACATTCAGATTGATCAAGAAGTATGAGAACACAAAAGAAGAAAAATGCAAAGTAAAAGGAGGTATTTTTTTCATTAATTTAAATTATCTCGAAGAAAGTACGACGACCATAACACTGAATAAAAAATAATGATTTTTTGATTTATCCTTTATATTAATTTTTACTTTTAATTCTTAATAAAATATAAAAAAATAAAATAAAAAAATTTTAAAATAAAAATAAAAATTAAAAAAAATTATGGTATTATCGACGGTGGGACAGAGGGTGGGGACGAAGTAATTATGCTCCCGTAAGGGGAGGGGCGGTGGAACCCCCGCGAAGTAAATATATATTACTACTCCAAGAGACCGAGGGGTTTACGAGAGAACCCTCCACCGAAGGGAGGGGAAAATAAAGTCCTACCCTGATACGTATCCCCACGAGCAAGGCCGAGAGACACCCGTAACCTGCCTCAACCTCATTATGAGGTTTAACCCCCTTGGGTATTTACCTAATATAGTTAATAATAACAAAAAGAAAAAAATTTAACTGACGGTTTATGTGTAATAGAACAGTAACTAGTCCTTATAATTTGATTCTATCATATACACGTCACCCCTTAAAATCGACGTAGTCATATAACTAGAAAATATATAAAACAAAAAAAAAAACAAGAAAAAAAAATCAAACTGACGGAGATCATTGTAATAAAATTTAAGGTTTCCTATATATATATATATAATAATTAATATATATATTATATCATATATATATTATATATATATATAGTATATATAATGAATTATATATATATTATATATATATAATAATAAAATATATTAATTATAGTTGTGTGGAAGATTTTAGTTTGCGCGATTCAGGTTTTTGATTTTTTTTTTTTTTTTTTTTAACTATGGCTTAGAATATGATTACAACAATGAAATTCAGTGGGATTGGACATGATTCAATAATAGGTACAGATAAAATAATGAATATATTAAATATTAAAATATGATATTTAACAATTATATTCGGGTGAATTAACTATGCATAATATAGGTTATTTATTTTTTTTTTGGTTTTTTGTTACTGCAAGTGAAGTAAAACTAACCGATCGATATCAGATTTCCCGAACATACTAAAGGGAAAAATGGTGATTCATGTTAAAAAGCAATTTCAATTGGAACACCTAACAGGTTAGTAAACAGGCTGGTTTTGCCAATTTTAAATGATCGAACTGCAAGTCAATAAAAATAGACTAAATAAGTCAATGTTTGTGTAGAAAATCATATTAATATTATTTTAATTCACCTATATCATTAAAAATAATAAATAATAATATATAATAATAATAAGATAATATAATAATAATAATAATTAATAATAAAAATAATAATAATAATAATAATATAATAAAAATAATAATAATAAAAATAATAATAATAAATAATAATAATAATAATAATAATAATAATAATAAATAATTAATAATAATAATAATAATAATAATAATAAAACAACCCTAGCAACATAGCTACAAATTTAATTCTAATAATTTTAATGGTTAATAACTTAATAATGATAAATAATAGGTAATTATAAAAATGATTTGAATAAGTATGGTTATAATAACAATATTTAATATATAATAATAATAATAATAATAATTAATAATAGATAATAATAATTTATTTAATAATAATATTAAAATAATAATATTAATAATAATTAATAATTAATTAATAATAATAATAAAAGTAATTAAGAAAAAAACACTGAATAATAACAATCAAATATACAACTTTAAAAATGAATGAATGAATAATAATAATAATATTTGCCTTTTTTATACCCTTTTCTTTTATTCCAAAGATCCAAGACCATTAGCAACCATCTTGGGAAGTATTCAAGTTTCAATTGTATTTCCAATAACATCAGTTTTCTTCGGTTGAATCTCAGCAATTGTCTTCACGTTTTTTTATTACCATGTCAGAAAACCAATCTGGAATAGAGACTATGTAAGATAAATCCTATCGAGACTAAGTCTTCTTCTTGAAGCATTTAACAAATTTCGATTTATTATTATTATTTTATATGCTTTCATCAGACCTTTTATTAAGTTAATTAATTAATAATTTCACAATATTGATCATGGGTTGAATATCTTTAAAATAAAAGCTTTTATTTATGATTTTATAGATTGGTCTTGGTAAAGAAATTTAACCTCTATTCTGAGAAAATAAGCTGAGAATAAAACTATTAACTTCAGGGCACTTAGTCAGTCCATGTATTTACTATCCACCTTTTGTGTGGAAATTAATAATAACCTTCGAAAATAATTTTTCCAAAGTTGGTAAATAACGGACATGATCTGCAATAAAATTATGTCTTATAATTAATATAATTTTAAAATAATTTTTATAAAATAATATATATAATAATATATTACATATATTACATGATAACTTTTATTAGTATATTATATATAAATTATATACTCTATATATATTGCTAAAAATAGTATAATATATAAAACTACAAAAGTACGACACAAGAAACATTTAAACGTAAGATTGCTATCGAAATGTGAATTAATAGTAAATTATAATAAATAACTAAAAAATAAATAAATCTAAAGTGACTGATAGTGTAATAGGTGATTATTCTTTAAAACATATCTATATCATGTATTCAGATCACTGAGGTAGAAAAAGTAATAAAAAGACAGAGAATTAACATAATATTTTATAACTTCCTTTGTAGCTGTTATGAATAAGAAGGATAAAACTCTCTTATATTACAATATCTTTCACACCTTAATTGTGAATAGACAATACTATATGATAGTTTTAATAGATGATATTATTAATATAATTATTTTAGAGGATAAAATCTAACAATAGAGTGAAATGTAATATTATCGTTTATTGATCAATTGGTTAAAAAATTATTAATTTATTGAATATGATTATGATTAATAGTATTGGATATCTAGATTTGTAGTCGAAGTTCACTTACGTTATATTTATAAGATGGTAGTTGTATTGATTAAGATTATATTGTAGATAATTATCTTACCTCATCTAATCGTATACTATTATCATATTAATTCCCTTAAAATTAAAAATGATTTTTTACACATTCTTTAATCACTCTTAATTTGAATCCAGATCAACTACTTATGAAGTTTTAATAGACAATGATACTGATATAATAGCTATCTATATGATTATTATTTATTATATATGTATATCATTATTAGTATTTTATTTAATTATTTATTTATTATTATATATATTATGTTAATTTGATTTATTTGATTTATTTATTATTTTATTATATATTATTATTATATAGTTAATTATTATTAATTTAATTGAATTTAGTAATAAATATAATTATTATATTTTTACAATTACTTATAGTTAAGACACTACATCACTTTCCAATAACTGTAATTATTAATATGTATAGAAGGCTTGAGCATTCTCCCCAATATTCTCTTATAGATTGTTTTAATATATTAAAGTATTATTAAATAATGTATATTATTATATAGTATAATAATATGTATTAATTAAATTATATAAAATAATAAAAATACTAATATTAATATACTAATTTAATCTAACAATATTATAATTTAATGACTGGATTTATTAATTAATATTATTAATATGCTCAATAATTATATTATTATCATATTATTTATATTATATATATTAATTGATAATTAATTAATATTAACCAAGCTGTAAAATATAATATAATATTAATATCTAATATAATATATTACTTAATTTTATATATAGTCTAGTTTATATATATATATATTCGAACCTGATTTCCTAGTGATCTAGACTTTATTCTTAACTTATTTTACATACTCTCGTCATTAATTATCTATACTATTATTTTTCACGGTCATTAATATTTTATTTGATAATATATTAATTTATTTTAATTATATTAATTAGTATATTAATAATAATATTACTAATATTATTTTATTTAATTTTTTTTTTTTTTTTTTTTTTTTGAGAAATATTTTTTGTTTTTTATTTATTTAATATTTAATTTAGTTTTTTAATTTTATTATTTAATTTTTCTTTAATTTTAATTTATTGATTATTTAATTTATTTAATTTATAAATTAGTTTATTTTATGTAATTTGTCTTTAGTAGTTTTATATATATTTATATTGTTATTTATTTTATTTATTATTATTATTATTTTAATATTCTATATATTAAACTGATTGATTTCTTTAATTTAATTATTTAAGTTTAATTTTTAATTATTATTTTTTGATGTAAGAAGATAACGTGAAATATATCATGCATTATCATTATTTTATAATTATTATTATGATTATTTTAAAATTTTATATATTTTTATTATTATTATAATATTATTATTATTATTATATATTTATTATTATTATTATTATTTAAGTATTATCATTATTTATTAACAAACTAAAGAGATACTACTACTACAGTCACTGCTACTACTACTACTTTACTGATAATAATATATATATATATATGATTCTATTTAATTTTATTTATTATTATCGTGGTTTTATTATTATTATTTATTATTATTATTACTTATTATTATATTATTATCATTATTATTATTATTATTATTATTAATTATTATTATAATTATTATTATCGATTCATTTATAAACAATTCAATATTTATTATAGTTGTTACCGTGGTGACTCTCAAACAGACGCCAGAGATTCGAGGACGTGTCCTACCAGCTGTGATCCTATCATACGGAGGTGCTAAAGGTGAATTATGAATTCCTTCTAAAAATACGCGCCTACCACCTATCAGCATAAACCTTAAATCAATTCGTTCTCACACTCCATGGCCGTTTATTTGACTTCTTTAATATGCTCCAAGTATTACTAAACGCAAATCGACAAGACCCGAAAAGCGCGCAAACCATAAGAACAATTCATGGTATAGTCTGATTGCAATATATGTCTTCCCGTGGAACATGCGCTTTTAGGACTGATTCCTCCCTCCGTGGAAGGTGTCTCTCGCGGAAACCCCCTGTCCCTCTTTTGGTAATCATGGTGACGGAGAATGCCCGCTCTCCACCCCCCCATTAATCCCCTACGGGTTAGAAAAACTCCCCCCCCTCCATGTTCCCCCTCACGGCTTCGAGCCCCCATTTACTTGTTTATTATCTTTTACTATTGCATAGTAGTTTTATTGTTCTCTAAATTACATATTCTACAATTAAATGTAATTAAAAATACATACTTCTCATATTTTTTTGTCAGAACTACCTCTTTGAGAAGAATTAATGAAAAAAATTATTTTGTTGAGCATAGTTATTTGAATTACATTGAGATCTCAATGTGATGAGCAACACGTTTAACCTTCATGATGTACCAAAATAATAGTTCCAATGGTCTTTTGTGTGTCTACTTTTCGAAATTCATTTTCATTTCTTTAAAGGAATATATTACCATAATAGTTGTCTTTTTTATTAAATATTTTTAAATATTTTCCGCAACTTTGAATATTGTCCCAACACAAACAATTACCGTATGGATCAGACAGGAGTTTATACTGCAATACTATTTTTAAAAAAAAAAAAATAAAAAATAAAAAAAAAAAAAAACACCAAAAACATAAAGAGATAAAGTTCATAACTAAAAAAAACAGAAAAGGGGGCTCCCAAAACTGAATAAATTATATTCAAGGAATTTTTCCCGAAGGTTGTTGGATGGATAACATCATGACGTACGAATCACATGCTGTATAACAGTAATGTTAGAATCTTAGAGCTGAGCACGCTCCCCAGCCTCACATAGTCTACGCTCTTCTTGACAGCTTTCATGTTCCAAGCTTTCTTTGCTATCTCCGACTGCACGTCTCTTCGTTCTTTCTCTTCTCAATACCTCTGAGCGCTGGAAAGAGAACTGGAATTCAACCCGGCCTTGTATTTACCGTCCCCAACCACCCGCAAAGGTATGACGCTTTCATAAGTTTGTTATGATCTGACTGCAAACGTGAATATGGGCAATCTAAAGGCCTGTGTTTTGTTCTTGGCCAGGGCTCAAAGTTTATCCGACCAGCAAGTTGCTCGCCCTTTTTCTTGTTGCTAGAATTTGAATTACAAGAAACAGAAGGACAGAAGGGAGATCAATACAAACTTTACAACAAAAACAAAACAAAAAAAACCAGAAAAATAAACCTTTGATATTAACTGGGAGAATTGATAATTAGACCACGTTAGCTGGAAAAACCGACTCTCCAAAGACATTAGAAAAAATTCCTGGACATTCCCTGAACTCCCTCAGAGAGCGACATGAATTCTATATACTTAAAATAATATCGATAAAACGTTCTTTAATAAGAATTGATTCCGGAAAACATTTTTTTTGTTTTTCTGTCCATTTTACGGGGAATTCCCTGGAAGTTGAGTAATGCTTCTATATAGGGAAATTACAGATAGTACAAGCAGAGGAGAAGTAGAGACATAAAATTAGAGAGTGTATATGATAATAAAATTAGTTGACTTATCCAGAATATATTTTCATACACTTTAATCTTTCTAAAATATCTAATCTTCTTTTAATCTTGATACCTTTTGACCAGGATTGGTTGGAATCGGAACGTAGATCAAAAATTTTTGAACCCCAATACATCTACTGATTGATAAGAGTTTTCATAGTTGGGAATGGATCCGTGAATCAGGGTTATAATTTTTCTCTGAATGGGGAGTGGAATCATAATCGGAATTTGAGTTCTAAAGACTAATTCGATTTCTATGTCATGCCTGGTGCCGCGACTCCAGAACAGCTCGTTGGTGAGCTCGATGTAAATATTGAGAAAGCCAAAGCCTCTGTGTATTGTAAATTAAAGTATTAGGAATCTTAAAACTCCCTAATTAATTAAAAACATAATACTCCAAACCATCCCTCCTGACAAGTTATTCATTGATACACCTTCTATCGTCATTGGGTGAACTATATTAAATATCACTGGTTTTTTCATTTATCGTCTTGATAGACAATAATCCTCCTTCACAAATCCTTTGTTGCAAAAATTAAGATTTCTCTCAATAAGTTAAAATAAAAAAGAGTGAGTCACAAGTTCGCCAGATTCACCGTAGGTGCTCAAAATGAACAAATCAGATTTTTTAAAACAACCCCATATTGAAAGAAGAATGAATAGGGGTTTGGGCCAAGTTCGGGCGTCGTCAAACTTGGACCAAAGAAAACATAATCGAATATACTGTCGGGATCAAAATATAAATGGCATAGTTGAATATGACAAAGTGACTACCAATTCCACTCGTACATGACTGATTAAAGAACAAGAGTTTAGTGATAAAGCAAATCAAAGAACAGAAGACTCAGTTAATATTATATGACATCTAGTATTTCTTACATAACCAGTGTAGAGAAGCACAGCAAATTAAGCTGAATAAGATGCTAAGATTAACCATTTTATAACTTTATATAATCCAATTTGTGTTTTTATTATGACGAGCGAAGGAAGTTAACAATAGTAAACTGTATATAGCAAATTGTAGGCCGCATATTGTGCAATGAATACATACATCTGCAGAAAGTATGATGCAACTTAAGTAGCAACAATAGGTTTAACACTCAATTGATTTCTGAGTGAGTGTTAAGAGTTATGAGATGAGAGGGGGGGGCCTGGAAGATTTTTAGGAATGTGTATCCTGTGAGTGTAAAAGGCTTCATATTTATCAGAGAGAGACATTATACCAAGTCTACAAAAGCTATTGTACATCTCTTAATTTTTATATTCGGGCGGACAAACAATAAAATTCTTTTATCACGTTTGACTACGGACGGCCAGACCAGGCTGTAGTCTGTACACAACGACTACAATTGTTTTCGTACAAGTTGTAAAAGATTTATATCTTCTTAACAACAATATACTATCTTTGTAGTGTTTTTTTTCTTGTTAACACAAAGAAATGCAAATCTTCGCGAACTTTGTAGCTACAAGTGTAACTCGCAGCTCTTTGCAGTTATGGAATAATTCCGTGTAAAACAAAGCTTCATCAAACTTGATTCTTCTTAAAATAAGAAAATTGAAAAAAAAAAATTGTAGCATATTTTGAAGTGTTTGAACGATTTTATATATTAATATTATTTTTTTTTTTTTTACAGATTACTAAAATAAAACTTTTTTTTATATATTTTTTAATTTTCAAGTGTGTTCTTTTTAAATGATTATTTTAATTTTTTTTTTAATTATTATTGAATTACCATTACATAAATATTCATATTAATAGTAACATTATTTCCTCTATTGATTTATAAAATACACGTTTAATATCATAGGAAAAATAAATCTATTATCAAAAAAAATAATAATGTTATCAATTAATTTAGATTTTTGAAACAAAATATGAAGTGAATATTTCAATAAGATTAATGTTGCTTCCCTTTTTATTTATATTCTTATTGAAAATTTACTGTTTAAAAAAGAACGAAAAACAAAAAAAGAAAAGCAATATTGCATCAAATAAAATAAATAGCTATAACCATTAAGAACCTCGATCAATTACAGAAAATACAACAAAGAGACTTAATTCCAATGTTGGCCAAAACTTTTATTTTGAGTTACTTGATACGAAACTTGTAACCAATTTGTATGTAGCTAGCAATGATCTTTAAAAAAGTTGTTACGGGGCTATGTAGGTACAACGTAAAAAAAATTTACAAGTGGTACAAATTTGTAAGACTTTTTTGTATCCGCTGTGTTACAGGCCCCCAGGTCACCAGGGCACCAGTTAAAGAAAAATTAAAAGAAGAGGCAAAAATGTCCATCTTTGATGTAAGAGATTCAGTAATATTTCAAGTAATAGAGGTTTAAAAATTTAATTTTGTGGAAATGGTTCGCCGCAGGGGGTTGTTGAGTGATACTCCGTATTCTATTTCTTAAGAACAGGAATAGATATGGCTATAATGGCTTTAGGGTTCATTCGTATATTTTAACTAAACCAAACTGGATTGGAGGTTTTAGTTACCCCTGATAGTTATTAAGGTTAAAAAAACCTGCGGTGTTATTTTGAAATGCTGAAATTAAGCTATTTGTCATTTGATTGTATTTTTATTTTGTCTATTTTAATATTTTTGAAAAATTTAACTTATTATGAGAAAAAAACAAAAGAAAGCAATCAGTGCCAATCAAAATAATAATAGATTATCATATAACCTTTTAAGAACCTCCGTAAATACAGAAATACACAAACGCGGACCTTAATTTCATATTGCCAAACTTGTATTTGGTGTACAAACTTGTACATTACTTCTAGCTACAAGTCTTAAAAAAAGTTTATTTAAGGTATGTGGATGGTTTTGGTATCATATAAGTATATTTTGAATATAGCAATCATTTGTGGGTTTTTATTTAGTTCCAGTGTCTGAGAAGCTCTATGGGTGCTTGGATTCTGTCAAGACTTTGCGTATGGGCTGATTAGAACAAGTTCTCGCGATAGCATGCGGGATGCAATTATGTCCACAACATAATAGTATATAAACTAATATATATTATATATATATATAATATATATATAATAATATAGTATATATATTATATATATATAATATAATATATATATATATAATTTTAGATATAAAAAATTTAATATATAGTATTATACTAATATATATATTATATTATTATATATGCCTATATTATATATATATATCAAAATATGATCTGTAGTTTTGTTTCTACAAAATGCACGAAACAGTTTTTTGATTTTTTTTTTTTTTATTGTTTTTATTTTTTGTTATATTCTCTCACCGTATAGGTTCCTAAACAGCCAAAATTAAGGGTCCCAGTGAATAAAACATGATCAAAAATATTTAAGAACCAGTTACGTTTTACGACTCCGTCAGTTCTTAATTTTTTTTTTTTTTTTTAACTTAAAGAAATACCAACGGGTAAACCGCAAAAATGCAGGAGTCGGTCTCTCAGCCTCCCGGGAATAGCCACAGGGTAGGACTAATTTCCCCCTTCCGGGGTCTCCGGGAACCCCCGCTCTTTGGTATTTTGGGTGTCGCGGGGTTCCTCCACCCCTCCTCCTACGGGGTATGGAAAACGTCCCCCCTCCGTCCCGTCGGCTCGAGCCCCCTAAATTTTTTTTTTTATTTATTTGTTTTATTTCTATTTTCTTTTTACATTTTGTAATAAGCCTTTAGCCACGCTTGATTTTCCAATATGTAGAGTTGGTTTTTTTTCTTTTAAGTTGCCGTTTTTTCGATACAAGCCTCTGTTAAAAATACAGAGGCTTAATTTTTTTTATGGCTTTTTATAGATTTTACGCACAAAGGCTAGTATAAACGCTGATTTCCACAAGGGGTATACTGGTGTTTACTTGCAGAGAGCCGTGCTGAGAAAAGAATTTCATTTTTTTTAAAAAATATTTTATAAATTAAAGTGATTTTTAAAAAATAGATTTTATTTAACTAATAATTTTGAAACTTTAGAATTCATTTCCATCACCATCTGAAATTCCATTGTTAGTATTCATAATACTCAGCCAATACTGTTTAAAAAAAAAAAAAAAAAATAAATCAAAACTAACAAAAAGTCTTAAAAACATAACAGGGCCTATTATGATCTAAGATATATATAATTAATAATAAATTAGTGTTTTAATATAAATATATATTATAATACTAATATTGAAGCCTAATAAGGAGGTAAATATATATAATATAGGAATAATATATATATTATTTAGACCTGTTTACGTTTTACTTTACGACTCCGTCAGTTTTGAAATTTTTTTTCTATCAAACAATAGCTTTGAGTTATTTTTTTTTTTATATATATTTCTAAGTATATGATCCTAACAGTCATTTTAAGGGGTGCGGACATGATTCAAAAATATAGGACCAGTACGTTTTTACGGACTACGTTTGTTGTTTAAATTTTTTTTTCTCCTTTTTTTAACTAAAGATATTACCAAGGGTAAACCGCAAGATGGCCAGATCGGGTCTCTCGGCCTTTCCGGCGGAACGACAGACCCACCAACAGTAGATTATTTCCCCCCCTCCGGGAGGTCTCCGAACCCCCGCTTTTTGGGTATTGCGAGAAGTGAGTTTCGGGGGTATTCCACTCACGCCTCCTACTCGAAAAGGACATTGCATATAGAACGTCCGCCCCTCTGTCCCCAATCGGCTCGAGCGATCCCCCTAATTTTTTTATTTTTTTTTTTATTTTTTTTAAATATTTTTTTTATATTTTTTTTTTTTACATTTTTGTTAATAACGCTTTTTACGCTGATTCAAATATGTTAATTGTTTTTTTCTTTTTCTGTAAGGAGTTTGATTATCTTTTTAATAGGTATTTCCAATTTATTGAAAAAATAATTACTATTAATATTTTAAATTTTTTTTTTTATACAATGTTTATATAATAAAATTATATACGACCTATTTCAAAATATGCAAATGGTATTTTCTGTAATGTGTCCGTTACTTTTCGACCGACGCGTATTCATTTTTTTTAAATTGTTATTGATATAAAAACCCAGTGATTTTTAAATAATTAGTTAAAACATTTCTAAGTCTTAGTTGAGAATCATGTCATCACCAGTGAAATTTCATTGGTTAGCAATATGTTAAAAAAAAAAAAACTAAATCAAAACTGACAGGAAAAAATCCAAGTCAGGTTACTCCATAGTTATAATTATTATAGAGATATACGTTATATATATATATATATTATATATATTAATATATATTATATATATATATATAATATATATCTTATATATATCTATATATATATATACGTATATATATATAATATATATATATTACAGACGAGAGAGAGAGAGCTTAGAGGAGAGAGAGAGTGTCTGTAGTGTCTTGTGTGTGTGTGTTGTTGATGCTTGTATTAAATATTTGTAACGACTGAAATATAAATTAGCCTTGTAAAGCAAGTAGAGGCAGGAAAAAGATATGCATTGATCAAGACGCAACAAATAATTACAAATTTTACAGCATCTTTATACCAGCATAAATTCTGTGTTCCTAACCTTTTTCTACAAGCTTTTTTTTCTTTTCCTTTCAAAGAAAAAGAAAAACGAAAAAGCATAAAATTATTTCTCGTTTACCGAAGCGTCGCCGCGCCTCAGATTTGGATAGGGAATTATTTACTATTTTTTTATACCTCGCCCAAAACATACGTATATAAAGACGCTTTCTGTAAGCGAAGTAACAAAATAGGCTTTTGTTTTTCACTCGTCTCTCGATTGTGAGTCAGTCATTCATTCGCATAGTGACTCACTTTATAAGAACTCTAAGAACGAATCGGAGTTATTATGCAATTATATTGCAATTCCTTCTCACTGTTTCATTTACAAAGAATATTTACCATTAGTTGTTTAAAAGTTCTTATTAACTGTAATTTACATCGGATAACAAAACTTGAATTACTCTGTTGATTACTCAACGGGAAACAAAAGGTATATAGTTATAACTATATATATATATTATAATATTAATATTATATGATATATATATATATATATAACAGATATTATATATATAATATAATATAATATATTATTATATACTATATAATATAATATATATATATATTATATATACTTTATAATATTTATTATTAATTATTATATATAATTTATATATCCTTATAATAAGGTATCTTAATTAATTTGTATTATATATATAATATATATATATATATATAATATTATTTATTATATTATATTACTATTTTATTATATATTATATATTATTATATATATATATATATATATATATAATATAAATTATATTATATAATATTAATATTATATATATATAATCTTATATATTATTATATTATTATGTTTCTGCACTAAAGAACAATACAATGTAATATAAATGTAAGAATATTGCTTAAAAGGGAATGAAAAATATACAACATACATAAAGAAACTGAATACGTTTTGTAATTAAAAATCAAAATAAAATTTCATTTAAACTTTATATAGTGCTTTTTTGATTAAAATTTTTAAAATAGTTAAAAATGTTGAAAAAAGCTTGTTATGATATTACCCATTTTCTATAAAACAAGAAACTCGCTTACTTCCGAGTAGGGCACGAAAGGTGCCAAATGTTTGAATTTTTGTCTTTATAGTTTCTTTCAAGAATCTGCCACGGGTAAAACAAACGTGGGCAAGAGTCGGGGTTTCTCGCCTACCGGGGGACGACGGGATTCCGCTCTACCCCCCTCTGATTACTTGTAAGTTGTAACCCGTGAATAGTTTTTTAAAAAGAAAAAAGTATATTTTCCATAAACGTAAGACTATGAAAATATGATTTTGGAAAATTAAGTGAACTGCGGGAAGTCAATGTCACGGACTCAGGTCATTCAGACCGAAGCTTCCTGCGATCCTAAAATTGTGATATAATAGTTAATATTAATGTGCTGGTATTAATAATATATTAGAATAAAATAATTTTTTTTTTTTAAGTTTCACAGATGAAATATTATAAAGTAATAAATCAAATAAATATAAAAATTAGATAATCTATTTTTTTTCCAATAGCTTTATAATTTTTAGTTACATGCATGTGCTTTCGGGAGGAGAATAATATAGTAGTATATATATATATATATATGAGTAATAATAATAATCCTTGGATAAGGTAACTTACATTCTCGTTACTATCATATATATAATATTATCTTTATTAATATATATATATATATTATATACTATTATATATATATTATAATTAATTAAATATTATATATATTATATTTAATATTATATATATATATTATTACACTTAAGCTAAAAATCAAACCCTTTCATTGGAAGGAATTACAATGTTAGGATTATTTATATATATTTAATATATATAATATAATATATATATATATATCGTTCATAGATATTTAATATTTAATATTAATTAATCTTAATATATTAATTATTAATATATAATTATAATATATTTATATATAATTATATTATATATATATATATTATATATATATATATTATTATTTTATATATAATATATTGATATATATATCTATATATTAAACTTATTTAATTTAATTATTATATTATATTATTTTTTATTTATATATATATAATTATTATTATAATTATATATAATAATTATTATAAATATATTATAATTATAACCTTATATATTATTAAATATATATATATTATAGATTAGAGAGAGATGAATGATGTATGATATTATGTAGATGATTTATTATTATTATGTGAAATTTATTATTTTTATGTATTATAGGATGAGATATTATTATGATGAGAAGATTATGTGAGAGTAGGCTTTACGAGTAGAAAACAAAGTGCTATATTCGTCCTCGTTGAGATAATATATATATCATAGTTTTAATGTTACAACTTTTTATTTAATACTATAAAAGTTATAAATTTTATTAACTTTTCGTGCACTCGTATATAATAATTAATAAATTATATATTATATTATATATTATTTATCTATCCTAATCCATAATACAAAATTCTTATAATATCATATATTTATATATTATATAATTATTATTAATTATTATTTAATACTAATTATATTATCATTATTATTATTATTTATAATATTATATAATGTTAATTATAAATGTATATAAATTATTTAGTTATAACTTATTAATGAGTATTTTGATGATTACATTTATCTGTTTTATATTAAATTATTACATTTTCAATTCTTGATGAATGCTATTAATTATTATCAATAAAATTTAATTATTATATTTTTTAATTTTTATATTATTAGGTAATAACTAGATATTTACCATAATAATAATATATTGTTCCTAATATAAATTATATTAATTATTATATATAAATCAGTTATAAATATATATATTATAATGATAAATTATATTATACTATATTATATATATATATTATATATATATAAACCAGCGTCCGAATAGTATAACCTGTATCTAAAAACATAGGACTAGCTACCCCAAAAAAACTGAAAACATTTTTAAATTCAGCGAACCCAAATAAATTTCGAATAATTTTACAACACTCTCTAATAAAAAAAATATATAATAAAAATATAAAATTATTATATATATATATATAATATATATATATATAAAAATAATAATTATATATAAATAAAATATAGTATATAAATATAATTATAATATAATAATATATATATATATATAATTCTGTACGCCTGGCACAGTCGAGAGACCGAAGCTGTTGGTACGAAACGCAATGAGGAAGGAGCGTACCCTTCTTTGAAGGTATTCAGACAAAATAAAATAAAACTTTATTTCGTAAAGTTAACATAAATTATTTAAAAAATACACAGCAATTTAACAATTTGGGAGACTCACATTATCAAAGAATAACATTAACAAAAGTACAAATGAACACATAACATCAATAAAATCAATCATACAGCAATATTCAAGATATGAAAATTTAATATTTGGCAGCGAGTTTGATTTAAAAAATGGTTTTAGAATTGAACAATAAGCAATATAAATCATTAAAAAAAAAACACAAAAAAAAAAAAAAAAAAAAAATGAAACAAAAAACTATACACTACCATCTCTCTTGATGCCTTAATAATAAACTGTTTTAATTTGTCTTTAATATATTGTCATTTATATATGATAATTTGACTAAGTTCAGTACCCCTTCCATTTCTAGCAAATGCATATTTTATATAGACAAATTCTTAACCAAGGAGTAGAGTTGCTACATAAAATTCAAAAAAAAGCCAACACTGCAACTGCTTTGAAAAACGACTATAGAATTTGGTAGTCTTTTTCTGTTAAAGTGCTTGCGATTTGTCTCAGATTAATTAAAGTTTGGTCTTTGTTTGAAAGAGCTGCAAATATCAGAGAAGCCCAATATAGTTACCTTGATATATTGAAACAAAATATATTACGGTACATAAATATTTGCTGTTTGCTAAAAAGGCAGTCTTTTCTTATTCTTGCTATAATATTACTATTCTTTATGTATTATATTGTTTAAAAAAAAATTTCATTTTAACATTTATCTACTTTTGAAAGCATAAACTTTTATATTTCCCATCAACCATCCTTTATATGCCTTTTCATTCTCTAATGGAGGGGCGGCAGCCCGAGCCCAGTAAAGACGAGCCGCCATTATATAATAATTATACGTATATTTCATAAATTAATCTTATATATTATATATACTATATTCTATTATAATATATAAATTTATATACTTATTATATATGATATATTAATATATATCATATCTGTATACCTACTTGATATAATATATATATAATATATATACCGTAATATATTAATATTACTATCTAATCATTCATGACCATATGTACCGTATACTGTATATTCAGTTTAAATATATTTTTTTTTTTTTTTTACATTATTTTCTTATTCTATATGATCCTAACAATCATATCTTCCAGTGGTACACGATCATGATTCTCTAAACTGACTATTGCTATAAGTGACCTTCCCTCTCTCTTTACGATCCGTCAGTTTAATTTTTTTTTTGTTTTTCTCATTAGCTTAGTTATCATTATACTAACAATGTAATCTTAAGTGCGTAACGCGAAATGCTCTCATAAAGTGCGAAACTATCTTTAAACTATAATTTGTAAAAAGTAATTCTTTCTTTAGTCACATATTTTTGTCTTGATATTTTTTTGGTAGTTTCTTCAAACTGGTTTCAACAGCTTAATGCAGTGTTAAATCCCTGCAAAGGATTCCAGAGGTCTGGGGTCTCTCAGTCTTCCGGGGATCACGATCAGGTTTTTAGGACTATCTTCCCCCCCTCCGGGGAGCGTGTCCCTCGAACCTCCGCTCTTGGTACTCTGTGCTTCGTATCGCCTCTGCGGTTCGATTCTCTCTCGCCCCCCTTCCTACGGTAGTGCTATTTGGATCATAGTCTGTCCCCACCCCTCCTCTGTCCCCCGTCGGCTCGAGCCCCCTTAGTGTGCCGTATAAATCTCTCATATTATTATACTACTATACTATTATTATACTATACTATAGTATACATCTAATACTTAAACAAGTAAATATTTTTAAATATAACGCTAGTCATAAAATAAATTAATTATTATATTTCGTGAATGTTATGAAATACATTTAGAAACACCTTGACCCGGTTCTCTCTCAGTAAGTGTATCCGCTACCTTCGATGCGATATTTCATTTTTTGAAAAATATCATTTAATTCAAAACTTGAGTTTTTAAAAAAAAGACTGTTCTAATAATCGTTTCGACTACTTTACTTTCTTCATGTTCACTTTTCTTACCCTCACCTGAAAGTTCATTTTTTTTATTAACACTTTATCTTCAGTCTTAGTCAACTATCATTTAAAGATAAAAAACAACAAAAAAAATCCCTAGCAAAAATGACCGTGCTCTACGTGCCCCTGCTTGTATAACAGATAGGATCCTATATACTTTATATTACTCTTATTATATACTCTCTCTCATACGTCTCGTATTACTAACTCTATATCCTATCTTCTTGAGCTTACTAATTCGTTCACTTAACTTATATCATCTCTATACTAATCTATTATTACTATCTTTTACTATGCTTTACTATGTTACTCTCTCCTATTATACTATATTTCATCTACTATACTTCTCTACTTATCATTACTATACTATATATATTTACTGTTCAATCGTTTCCTTTTACTTTCTTCATTCTCTTACTCTATTTCCTTACTCTTACTATTTTATTATCTATTTCTCTAGATTTCTGGTGTGCTTTGTGGCAACGATGCTTCTTCTCTATTAACTCTTCTATACTATATATTATAATACTATCTTATCTATGCTTTATCATCATCTTACTTATATTATACTCTTCATTCATCCATTCAATTAGAATAATCACTCAAAACTTATCATTTATATATATATATTGTATATCTAATATTATTATATATATATAATATATGTTATCTTATATATAACAAAGTTAACGCCCACACCGGAACGGGAGTCGGTATCAAAAAATATTTTCTCACAGGTAGCCTCTATGATAACGATAAATAGATGTTCTAGGGCGAAATGAATTTTATTTTTTTTTTTGCCCTTGCATGTTTTACTCATTTTTTTTTGTTTCTGATTTTTTTTAGTTTCTTTTTAAATTTCACGATTTAGTATATGATACTAACAAATGAATTTAAGTGGTGACGACATGATTCAATGTGCGAAATATTTTAAATAATTTTTAAAAATCACATTTATAATCAACATTTTTTTTTTAAAAAGAATGATCGGTTTGTAGCCTACTACTACATCCTTACATGAAAAACACCAATTACATATTGGAATCAGCGTATAATAACAGATATATTTTACAAAAATTGTAAAAACTTTAATTACGTCAAAATACAATAACAACTAAATTACGGTCCGCTCTATCCGCAACGTGCGGTGACCTCAGAAGAGGGAAACGTTTTTCAGACCCCGTAGGGGAGGGCGGAGAATCCCCCGCGACATCCCCACGAATTACCAAAGACGTGCGGGTGTCCTCGGAGCGACTCTCCCCGGCATGGGGCGGAAATATTTCCCTTACCTTGTCCATCTTCTCCAGAAGCGCGAAGACCCCGATCTCCTGCCATCTTTGTTGGTCTTACTCCCTTGTTTTATTCCTTTAGCTTATAAAAACAATAAAAATAAACTGACGGCAGTCGTAAAACGTCACAGGTCCTATATATTTTTGTATCCATATCAGTTACCACTTAAATTGACTTGTTAGGATTATATGCTAGAAATTACTATTAAATAAAAACACAAAAAACATAATCTCTCAAATACTCAGCGATCGCGTCAGTTTCCGCGTAACCATTCACAGGTCCCCTTTTTTTATTACTGTTTCTAGGAGCTGAAATTTACAATTATCTAGGTTTAAGCTAGGTCTAAGGTCAGGTTTTCGTGTCGCACCCTCATTAGGTAATACAATACTTAACAATCTTTTCGATTTTGCCCCTAAAACATTTTATTTTGGTACATCGTTCATAGATGCTACCTGTGAGATTTTTTTTTGACCATACCTCCCTGTCTCCTCGTCTGTCGGCTGCTTTCACTGTGTCTCTCTTCATTCTTCTCTCTTCTATATATCTTATAATTACTCTCTCTATTCTACTTATAATATCATCTTCTATTACTCTCTTACTCAGGTCTTCATCTTGATACTATCACTCCTCTTCATCTAGCATCTTCATCTCTCAATTATTCATATCTTACTTATACTACATCTTACTTTCATCTACTTCATCTCATCGTATCTTACTCTTACTCATTACTTCTGTAATATCATCTCTTACTACTTATCTTATATTTCTAGATCTTGATTCCGTTGCAACTCCTTCTCTCTTCTTCTATATATATCTTTACTGCATCTATATACTATCTTCTCTTATACTTTCTCATATAGTCCTGTTGAAGATTTCAATCATCTTCTTACTCTCTACTCTAGATCTTCTTGTTCCATCTATATCTTATATATATACCTATATATATTCTTACCTATTATCAATAATATTATACTTGCTCTTACATCTCTATCTGCGTGTGCTAACATTCTGTCCAAGTACCACCTTGTTCATCTCTCTGTCTCAAGTTTCTTATGGTGGCTTATTGGTAAGAAGTGTCTTTGTACTCCTCCTTTTCTTACTCCTTCTTTCGCAACCTCTGTACCATCATCTGACTCTTATTTAATTAATATGTATCTTTACTTCTCTCATCTGGAGATCTGCCACACACCATAGGTTATGTTTCCTGAGTGCGTGGCTCTCAGCATAACGCCTTTTACTCTTCCACCCTATCTCTTTCTCTCCTTGTCACTCAGCGTGGACTAGGCTTCATTCCGGTTTGTCTCTCTCTCTCTCCCCTTTTCGTAATGCGTGAGCTGTCTCTCGCTGTCTGTCCCGTGCACTATCTCTAGTGTCTGGGTCATCTCATCACTACTCTCTCCGTTCTCAGCTATTCTACAAGTCCCTTGAGAAAGGCTCGTGCCAAATGTTAATTTATAGAGTTTCATCTTCTCTTTCTCTAACTTCTCTCTCTTCCTCTCTCTCTTCTCTCTCTCTCTCCTCCTTTCCTCTTTCCCTTCTCTCTCTCTCTCTCTTCTTCTCCTAAATGCTGCTCTCTCTTTCTCTCTCTTCTCTCTCTCTCTCTTCTCTCTCTCTCTAAGCCGTCCCGAATTGCTTGCGCTTCTCGCTCCCTTATATTTTCAATATTATACGAACAGCGCTTCTCTTCTCAAATCTCGTATCGCCAACCAAACCCCCTCTTTGAAAGGCACTCTGCAACTCCTCCTCTCTCTTCCCACAACAACTCTATTCGATTAAATTCTTCCACCTGCCTCCAACTCTTCTATCTATACCTCCTATAACATAACAAAAACCTTATAGTGCTCTCTATTTTCTATACTTATACAATTCATAGATATATACGCTTCCTTCTTTTTTTACTACACTCCCTTTAATCCTACTACCACTCACTTTCCACGTTTCATTCCATGTTCGAGCATTTATTTGGTTCACCGAAATCGTAATTAGTTTATAAATAATATATATATATTTAACTCTGAGTGTTCTTATACCTTATATACATATAACTTCTATCACTCTCTTATCTATTCTTGCCTATCCCTATTATCTATTATTTACGTATCTATATCTCCCTACTATTATATACTATATATATTATACTATACTATATCTTTCTATCTATTATATATATTTTTTTTTTTTTTTTCTTTTTTTTATTTCTTTTTCTTTTTTTTTTTACAGTTTATCCACTCACTCGCTCACGGGCCAAAGCCTATTTCAAGATGCTCTTTGTGTGTTAGAAATAAACCAACATCTCTCAACCTAACGCAAATTTACGCAGTCAATGAAGGCACAGGACACGTCGCCTTAAGTGCATGAGATTAATTGTCGTTAGGACAACCACAGTAAAGAGATACGATGACATTTCCACTAGAACAGAGGTTGGCAGGAAAGAAGGAACTGCCCCGCATGCGAACAAGTTCTGTGATCTTTGCTACAATTCATCACATCAACTACTTCTATGATTCCGTCGTCCACTGCTACCCCTCTCTCCAGGTCCACGTTCTTATCATGTTCGCTCCGCCGTCTTGCTAACTCCATCCCTCGGCACTTGCCTGCCTACTGTAACCTCTATAGAATCTCACGTACTTAGCACCAACACTCCCTCTCGCAATAGATCATGAGGTCAAGTGAACTAGAATAGACGGACAGTCTATAAGTCTTTTTTGCCTTTGACTCGACCCTTTCTCCTCTATTGTCACAATAGCGTCGCGTGAAATCTGAGCCCTCCCAGAATTCTATCGAGTACCAGTACTCCCGTTTTACAAAAGGCCTGCGTCAGAGGCCCCTTGTTAACTTGTATTAACTATAAGATACGTGAAAAACAGTCTCGCTAGTCTAAACCAGAAACTTCTCCATAATCCTTACTCAACCGTTATCATGTATACTCTCCAATACGATAGCATTTTATTACTTTATGTTACGTCGCAAGGATGATTTATGATATGTCATACATGGAGAGGACGAGAGATACCGTGCTTGACATTAAACGATAGTGCGTATCTTCTAGATAGGCTTGTCTTACGACGATGGCCGATTAAGCTAGTTGCAGCGTTTTTCAAAAAAATGACTCACCAATTGGTTTCAGACATTACCTCACTTTTCCTGAAACTTGTATTCCAGCTTATCAGCGAGAAATTAGATTCCGGAAAGATTAAGACTGAGACGCGACAATTTCTAGAAGTTAAAAAGATCGGAGCAGAATTTCAAAGTAGTTGCGTGCAGAATGAAGGTCGCTCATCGCATATGAGTAACTATGTTAGCATTGTTGCAGGTCGAAAGATCTTAATGTAAAAGTGCAATAAAGTAGGAGATAAGACAGTACCTGGAGGAAACTCCTCACTATTTCAAAAAAAGGAGACAGAATCGTCCCCATTCTAACAACACCCCGATATTGACGCGTATCTTGTAAAGAAGAAACTAGACATACAAGTAAGCAAAAGAGAGAGGAGAAACCCAAATGCTCTCTTTATATTTCCAACGCGCCTCCGTGCAATCTTCCCCGTGTTCTTAAGTTCCTAAGCGAGCGACAAACTCCATAAATCGGCGTGAAATAGGAAACTATGATCACCCAGTAGACCTCGCAACGCAAAGCCGTACTGGCGCATTCGGAAAGAAGACGAATGAGATTTCCGAGATGGCTCTAACATAGAGAGTTAAACAAGGGTTTCAAAATCTTAGATTGAATCAACAGGTGAGAGCCCTTTATAGCGTTGGCTGATTAGCTTAGTAAGCTCAGAGCTCCCGCTTCCCTTTATCGGAATAGGTAGTATTGGACAGTGCGCGTGCTTTCTCACAACACTGAGTTGGAAAGATTATATTGAACATAGTGCTCTATATAGTTGAAACAGACGGACGGTGTGCCTGCTCACGCTGCAAGCACTCACTCCTTTCAAACTCCGGGTTAGGAACTGCCACCGTTCCACTCCGCCTTCCTAACGTCATAGATTTCAGGACCAGCCCATGCACCCGATAAATGTAATCACAGCCAAAGACATAGGACACCTCGAGAGAGAAGTGGAGAGGGAATGCCCCAGAATCGTCCAGGTGCATTAGAGAAACTAGGTCTGAGGGCCGAAGAGATTTGGCTTTTCAGTTAGGAGAGTTTAGCAACAGAGCC